>VDFB02000003.1:10602170-10651487 GCA_007258455.2 Sequoia sempervirens
TGAATGAATGAATGTTATATGTTATTAATGGATGAATGGATGATTAATGTTATATGATTGGGTATGGGGAATTGAGAGTGATGTGAGGGGGGGGGGGGGAGGAAGGGCCAAATGAGCTTCCACCATCACTTGGTTGGCCCTATTAAGTAGAGACTATTAAACTATTCTCGAAACAAAGAGAAGCTCAATAAGGTAATGCACTTTTCAATATAAGAAATGCATCATTTGAATCATCAAACCAATATGCAAAGATGAAAGAAAGTTCTAACTTTTCACTATGGTGGCAGAAAAATGATTCTTTATACCCTGAATCCATGCTTTGCATCATAATTTGAAGTTGTTTCCATTCCAATGTTCTAAGTTTAGTTTGTTTGTATGGCTTTGTATGAATACCACATTGTGTTGTGTGTGGATTTTGTTTCAAAGCTCTGTTTCTTCTATTTTGTATTCATCCAAAAACTAGTTTGTTCTTCTTTTTTTATGTTTCTTGCATGTGTTTTTTTTAGGCTCTAGAGATGTAGCTCGGCTCTTTCCTTTGCACTTTCCATCTATTTTGATGATTACAGTAGATTGTCCTCATAATTTTTCATGTAGATCTGTTTGTAACCTTATTTTCTACCAATCAATTTGCAAACCACTCACATATTAAGGACCATTTCACTAACTTGTAGTCATCCATTACTTCATGTGTTGCAGGTTGTGTCTATGTGCCAATAAATCCTGATGATTGCGAGAACTTTAATCCTACAAGTGTACCCAATCTTTCTCAAGTAAAAGCCTTACCTTATTTTATAGTACTTTAAATGGTTAATTGAAGGTGCTTCTTTAGATCTGAGATAGTTGAACCCTGGATTAAAATATGGTATTAGATGGGCAGTATAATGATAAAACTGAGGTCGATTGAACACAAATTACGAACATAATTTACTGGACTATGAATAGTGTTACAATTATAATTATTTCTCCTTTACCTACCTCTGCATTAATGAAAAAGATAGATCCCTATAAATCTAACCATGAAAGTGTTGAAATCTGCAATATCTACAGGACTCCAGAAACTATCAAACATATTCTTTTTGAATGTTTCTATGCTCAGGAAATTTGGTACTTATTTTGCCATAAGTTGAAGGTCTGGAATAGCAATGGTAAAATTAATTGGCATGATATTCTATTTTGTAATTTCAAGCTCAAGTTTGATTGTAATCTATTTTGGTATTTCTTATCCAGTGAGATCATGTGGCATTTGTGGAAGGCAAGAAATGATGATAAATTTAAGGGTATCAAGAGGGTACTTACTGAGTCTTGCAAGAGACTCACTTTCTACTCTGTTGCTCTGTAGGTTTCAACTCTTGTGGAGATCTCAATGGAGAATTTCTTGAAGTCAATAAATGAAGGTGCTGCTAACAATACCAGAGAGGATCTGAGAAGTGGACCCACCTATAGGTTGAGCTTGGAAGAGACTGTGTTGTTCCAGCAGACATTTGATGAGCTCCAAAGAGAAATTGATGAAGCTGCAAGCCCAGAAAGATAGTGCGGCCCCCAGCAGTTGGACCCCCAAGGAGAAACAATGGCGAACCTTGATATTGAAGAAGTCAGCAATGAGGAGAATGTAATCAACACTATGTATTGTTTACGCTAATTTGAATAGCAGCAACCTGTGGTGCTATTAACAATAATTTGTATTGTCTATGCTAGTTTTGAAAACAACTGGTGCTTTTTGGTTTCTTTCTTGCTGTGTAAAGTATTGATACGGTATATTTCCTGTTATGGAAATTCTTTGATGTTGTACTAATCCTAATGCCGGATAGGAATTTTCATGATATGTAATGGACCTTAAACTATTTTCAATACAAAAAAAAGAAAAGATAGCAGATATTGGAAGTTCATTACATGTCTCATGTATGTGTTAGTATTTTAATTTTGTTTAAATTGTTCAAGAGCTTGATTAGGTCAAGAATATGTTCTACAAGCTTTGTTCTCTTGACACTGCTTAGCATTTTCCCTACACATTTTCTCTTCAATCTAGACGTTTCTTAACTCCTTCCCTTGTTAGCCCTTGGTTGTTCTCAAGTGTAATGCTTTTTCTATACATCTTGCAGTCTATATGTATGATCAGTCATCTCTTATGAAGCATGGAAAACCTTTCATGGAATTGTTGTTGTAATTAGACAATTGCCATTGTGAGAATAATCATTTAATTTGTATGGAATTAAGTCTTTTTCATATTATTTGACTTGGTATTGTAAACTTGTCTTTGCAGGATTCTCTCGGGGGGAACAATAGAACTATGATGATAGGTAGAGTTGTACAACACCATAAATCATTTGGCATTATCAATATATTGCTTATAGAATACTCTATGCAAGTAAAATGGAATGTGCAATGACAATTGGTCTCGAATTCAAATATGAATATAAGTACATTATACACAAGAAGATGGTATCTATTCTATGATTTAAAGAACCCCAAAACAAGAAAATTAATAGGTTCCATTTTTTTACTTGCTCTTAGACACTTGTTTAATCGGCAAGACCCTCAGAATGTCTTGCTGATAACCAGGAGTGTTCAAAACTCCTGAAGAGGTCAGATCGGTGTGACATTGGATTTGTCTTGCTGATGGAAGTCATCGGCAAGACATGGACTAATGGAGTGAGTTTTTTATCCTTTGTCGATGATTGATCTCTCACTGATGGGTTGGCTTCGGTGGTCATCACCAAGAGTCTCTGCGATGGTACATTTCAACGAATATTTTTTTATAAAAAAATTGCATTGTTTCATCGCAATTTCGACGAAAACCACCGACGAATCACCGAAAAGGTCTGACAAAGTTGCTATAGCTGCGACGAAGGCTTCATCGTAATTCCTTTCCCAATTAGTCATAATTTCAACGAAGTCCACCGACGAATCACATAAAAGGTCCGACGAAGTTGCTTAGCTGCGACGAAGGCTTCATCGTAACACCTTGCCCATTTCATCGCAATTCTGATGGACACCGATGAATCACAAAAAAGGTCCGACGAAGTTGCTTAGTTGCGACGAAGGCTTTTTCGTAACTCCTTTCCCATTTCGTCGCAATTTCGACAAATGCTACCGACGAATCACATAAAAGGTCCGACGAAGTTGCTTAGCTACGACGAAGGCTTCGTCGTAACTCCTTGCCCATTTTTTTGAAATGGCGACGAACTTTTGGTGTTGTTTCGACGCTTTAGAAGAGCCATTGCAATTGCATTTTGGTTGTAATTCGTCGGTGGATACACAAAGTTTTCGTTGATATTCCGACGAACATCCGAGTCATTTTATGATGTCGACAACTGACGAATTTGCACCGTTATTTCGACATTTAATCCGTCATCAGAATTTCAATGAAAAAATAGCAACGAAATTGTTTTCGTCATTTCATCGCTTTTCTGACAAATATTTTTCGAACGATCGACGAACGCCCATCAGAAAATGGAGCCAAATTCAGTAGTGTAGGTTCATTATTTAATTAAAATGTACCTTAAATTGTCCTTTGTGAAGTGTTGTAAAGTGTTGTAACACACTTTCACAATTTTCTAGGGTTTATTTAATGAATTAAGCCTAATGGGTCCCTTTTATGAAATGTACCTAATGTGTACCCTATTAGGGTGTTGTAAAGTGTTGTAACACACTTTCGCATTTATCTAGGGTCCCCTTAGTTAATTGTGGTTAATTGGAGTTAATTAATGCCTTTAATTCAAATTTAAACCTTATTTATGACACTTCCTAAAGATCTATCTCGACACCCACAATTCAAATTTCATAACAATTAATTGGGAAAAATTAGGGTTCTAGAAATTGGTGTTAGGACCCATTCACCCTAGGTGGTGAATGGGTCCTCCCTCTATAGGACCCCCCTTTATCAATTGATTATAAATGGGTTGTTAGTGTTCTTTCATGCCCCAAAGGTTAGGTCTTGGAAAACTAAGCCAAGACCCATTCACCCTAGGTGGCGAATGGGTCTTCCCTTAATGAGGAACCCATTTTTTAATTTCATTGTGGCAGGAATTTAATAATGTTTATCTCCAGACCTGGTGTCAGATTTAATTATTTGAATTTCAGGGTTAATCTCCTAATTTAGTATAAATAAGGGATTAATTCACATTGTTTCTCCTAGAAATTCATTCTAATTATCCAAGCATTCAAGTTTACAAGCATTAGAGCATTACAAGAGCATTTTCAAAGACATTTCAAGGTAGACTTTCAAGGTTTATTGCAGCAATTAAAGTTCATATCATCATGTCAAGGGTTTAATGCATTCATACACGTTGTTGAGCTAAGAAAGTGAGTGTAGCATTGAGGATCTACTTGCAAGCATTGTTTGCATCTTATTCAAGGATCAAGATCTACATTCTTCATGGCCACTACATGTTAGATTGCAGATTTGTATTACAAGACAATATCCAAGGTATCTACATTGCATCATTTCATGTTTCATGCTTCAATTTCATTATCTCATCATTTTAATTACCTACAAGGGGTTTGACTTAGGAAAACCCCTATTCACTAACAATCAACAAGTTTTTCTTCCCTTGAATGTGTGTTTGCAGATTTACAGGTTAAGATCAAGAGGAGAGCAAGTTAGAGAAAAATTGTCAAAGTTGTCAAGTTGAAAAGTCGACCTTTAAAGTGCAAGAACTGTTGGAACTATAAGATTTTGAATTTTTCTTACACTCATAAGTTTCCCAAAGAAGCCCATATATTGAATACAAAGTTGATATAATACCCTCTGCATATCATGACTACCAATGATCACATCAATTTTGACCATTTGATACCATAAATTTCGTCTAAGCCCAAGCATTTGAATAAATAATCCATATCAGCAAGAGATTGTGCAGGTCTCTCTGATTCATAAACCATTATATTCCTATGCATATTTTTTAGCATATCGGCAAGAGGTTAGGAATGTCACACCAATCAGGTTTCATAAGAAGATGCACGTCGGGAAGATACAGTTCACGGTCTCGCCGATGAAGAAATTCATCGGCAAGACAAGCACCATTGGGGTGAGATCAATAGGTCATACCGAGCATATATGTCTTACCGATGAAATACCATCAGAAAGAAATTTGTCATGTCTCACCGATGAAGCATAAAGAAGCATATCGACAAGACAATATCTATCAAGGTAAGTTTGAAGTGTCCCCCCGACTCTCCATGTCACGCTGATAGGATTACATTGGCAAGAGTCTTGGCGATATACTTAAGATCGAAGGAATGAACATCAAGGAGACTTATAACATCGAGGAAACTGTTGAATGTCTCAGGGATACATGATCTCTTGCCGATAAAGATACAAATAGATCAAAGGGTTCATTGGGGTGACTCTTGGTGATATCTATGTAGTATGGATGAGAAGGATAAATTATGTGATATCAGTGAAAAAGATATAATGTCTCCCTGACCAACAGGGTGTTCAGTGAACGTTGGTTGAACCCGAATAAAAAGGATCGCCCAGAGTTTGAATTGTCTTGCTAATAAAAATCATTTGATGTGACAGTGAGAATTTTGAAAAATTTGCAAACTCGTGCTTAGAGATGAAACATTAATGGCGACACGAACACACAAAGAAGTAGTCAATTTCCTGAATTGAAGGAGATTTTTGCAGAATTGGTGGCGGGAGAAACAGGAGAACGGACGAAAAAACCAAAGAACTTTGCAGCTAGTGTATTTCAAACAAATCTTGTGAGTTCTCTGCAATTTCATTTTCCAATTCTATGATTTTAAAGAAATATAATGGAGGGAATGAGCTCAGGGAAGACGAAAGGCAAGAGACAAGGTGAGAGTAGTCGCCCTAAAGGCAAAAAGCAGAAAACTGAAACCAAAAATGAACAAGGGGTAGCTAAGAGGAAATTGAACCAAGACTTAATTGATCAATTTCCTGGCTCAGGACCTAAGGCCGGGCGCTCTACGCAGCTTAGGGCAGAAGTAGAAAAATTGGAGGATAAGTGAAAACACATAGGAGATATATGGACCCCGATTAGGGGATATGAGTTGTTTAATTTTATTACCACTGAAGGAATCGATATGAACTAGTGTGTAACCCTTGGAAATTTAACCTAGGAAAATTAGTCTACCCAAATGTGTTTGTGGACGTAGAATTGGTAAAAATGTTAGTTTTTCACTATGACTCGAATCTCAAAGCTATTTGTGATACGTCGGGAAAACCATTCATACACATATCGGAAACTGCAATCTGTGTGGTGTTTAACCTAGAAGGGGTATGTGATGAAAAAATTGTACATGAGGAGCTAGAAAGAGAATTCTATAGAATGGATACTATATACAAGGGTTGGAGGTTACCACTGCATAGACTCAAGAAGGATGGAAACTCAATTCCACTGGAAGATAGTGATGGCCCTCCATTTCACATTGACTTGTTTGAACCATACCTAAAATATACATACTTTTCAGCATGCAAGGTATTAGGGATGGAGGCTCCAGAATACATGTCAATTGTGCCCATGGTAGTTGCAACGGATGTTCAATGTCATAATTCTAGACCTTTTGATTATGCCTCACATATTTTCAAAGGGATTGATGCAAGATTAATGGCAATAAAGAACGGGTCTCTTATTTTGCATTTGAAGCATTATTCAATCCTTATGCACATAATTTTGTGCTATGGACAAGAGTTGAGGTTGTGGCCTAAGAAGTTAAGAATATCAAAGTTACACAGGGAATGAGGATTATTACCAGTTCAGCTCTAGACTACCATCTGGGACAGCAGATTTTCCAATTCTTGTTTTATACATTTTGAAGAGTATTTTGTGAAGCCACTGTATAGATTATATAACCATCCTTGTGAATATTCACTATCTGATGAAATAAAAAGGTTTCTCAGACCCAAGGACTTAAATGGGCCAGTTAATCACAATTGGGGAGACTGGTATTGCTTAGAAGGTGCAACTATGGTCATAGTATATGGATTTGAAGATGCACCTTTTATTCTTCCCAAAAGGGTGCCTGATAGGATTTCTCATTTGGAGATTGCTAGACAATTGGATTATTCAGATGTTATGAACCTAAGTTCTTTTGGAAAATAGGCGTTTATGCCCAACACACTATGCTTTGGTGACTTCACTGTATTATCAAGGGATGGGTATGATATGGTTCTAAATAAAATTTTGCAATACAATATGAAGAAAGGTCCACCACAAAATGGATTTGATCCGGAGGGGTACATCAACTTTGCTAGAAATAAAATGAACTTGGGTGGGTATGATCATATACCCTATCAATATGATGATCTTATCAGGAATATGGAAGAAGAAGAAGAAGCAGAAAGGGTTGTTGATGAATACAACAAAGGATTTCCAGATACAAAATTGTTGTCTTCTAGGGAAGAAACAACTGGTGATGATAGGCCTCGTAGTATAGTTGATAAAATTTCCAGGCTGAGAACCCAAGATTACAAATGTCCTCCTAGGGAACTAGATGCTGATGAGAGTTCAGATGCAAATACAAGACAAATGGCATACAGATCATTTGTGGCTGATGATTAATTTGTCAAAACTCCAAAATTTAAAGCTTTTTTGTACAATAAAAAAGGGAAATCAATAAGGGAGTCAGTGGAAAATATAACACCAAATGATGAAGGGAAATTATTGAGCAGTTTAAAATTAAGTGTAGAGAAAGAAATGGAAGACATGACCCCTGAGAAGGGAAGAAAACTTTTGGAGGATGCAGGTGTTGTGATTTTCCCTGGGTTAGATTTAAATTTTTCTTTGGTTTTTGATAGCTTGAAGAATAATAATACTACACATAAGCTCAGCCCTGAAGGGGTAACAAAGATATATGCAGGATCCGAGTATAATCCAGATGAAGGATCACTCATGATATGGGCCCTGTATCCACCTCACAAGAAATCTGTTGTAATTGATACTGAGAAAGCTTTTGGGCATGTAATGACATTAAAGGTTGGAGAAGTTGATCACATAACTACAACAGAGATTGGAATCAATGTTGCCAAATTGAATAAGGCCCAGATTCAGATGTTGATTAAGGAGAAGGAAATGTACAAGGCTAATAATGAAATATTACTCAGAGAAAATGATCACTTGAAAGATATGATGGGAATTACCCTAGGATCCACTAAGCAGCTGACTCATGGTGAGATTTCTCATACAAGAGACTAGTGGGAAGGATCAAATGCATATTCTCAGCGTAAATATGATGCACTTACTGCAGTGATCAAAAAGAGGCAAGCTAGCTTGATGACTTGGTTAAGTAGACTATGGGGAACACATTCAAAAAATTATGTTGCAGGGCAAGAACATAAGAGAATTGATGGGAGAATCCAGGAGAAGTTTCAAGAAATAAATAGAAGAGATATTCCAGATAATGTGGCTATTGATACTGCTAACCATTTTGTAAGAAAACATAGAGACTTCCATGAAGAATTGCAGGGGGATGAACAGGGACTGATTGATGCCACAAAGAAGGTATTACCAATGCTATTTGAAGAAGAACAAAAAATGAAAGAAAAGGACATGTGGATTAAGGAATGTGAATGAATGTTGCAAGCAATTCTGGAGACGGCCACAGGAAACAATTCAACACTGGATGAGGCTTGTGAGTAGAACTAAAGGATGGTGATAATGGAGATAGCAATCCAAAATGCGCTAGGAGATTCTGACACACATGAACAATAGGATTACTTGGATCATTTGTCAAAATTCCATTTATGGCTAAATAGAGCCTAATTTCTAGTTTCATTATTGTTGTTAAACAAAAAACATTTCTGAAGGGACGTGTCCTTTCACGATTTTGATGTATTTATATCTATTCTATAGTGTCAGAACAATAGGAAAATAGAAGAAGTATACAATAGATAGCTTTCAATTATGATTTCAAAAGGACCAAGATGCATGTGTAAATTTTGAAGAAGTTAATGGAAAATCTTCGATTCGGTGGATCTATGTTGGTGTCAATTGTTTGTTAAGTTAATTGAAGATATTATCAGTTTGTCTCCATATTTAATATTTCTCTATTATTTAAATTGATATATCAAGCATATTTTCAATTTATCAGTGCACATTTGTTGTATCTGTGTGGCATAATTAATTGGGTCTTTCAAGTAAAGATTAAAATCCTCTTGATTATTCACAACTTATAATTATTATTTTGGATCATTAAAGAAGAATCTGATAATTACATCCCTGCCAGTTTATACAAGTTATAAACATAGAAGTGCCAAACATCTAGAATTATTGCCAGTTATAAGTCACTTTACTCTGATTTCCATTTGACTCCATATACCCAACAGGAACTGGTCCCATACATTTCATTTCATCCATTTTATTTTTTACATCTGTTAACCGAACATATTGATCTTTACTTTAAAACTACTTAGACAATCTATACCAAATTAGGATTTCATCTCTCCACATCATATTGCCATTGTGGATAGATTTATTAGGAAATAATCACATAGTTCAAGTTTGCATCATTCACATAGGTAGACCCACCTAGGTCTAGTAGCACTTGAAGAGAAGAAGGTCTAAACCATTTGGCCTTGTATGTTACCCTGAAACATACCAAGAGTTTGGCAACCTCTTGAGGTATTTTACTTGATTTTTTGAGAGCTAACAAGAACGAAGAGTTGAAGCTACAAAATTAAGTACAGGTTTTCATGAGCTAACAATCGGGAATCTGAGAGTGTAGACATCAATGAAAACAACCCAGATCTCAATTTCAGAAACCCTAATAGGGACCCCTTTACCACTAAAGGCGAATGAGTCCTTTGTGCCCTAAAAACAAGCTTCTTGTAGCAAGGTACACACCTCTCTGAGCTCTAAAATCTCCCCTCATGGTTTCTATAACAATTAGGGTCAATTTTTAATTTTTATTTGCATCTTTTGACTCTCATAATTGCATAAATTATAGTGATTCTTTGGTGAAAATCTATAGTGGTTTATCTAGGTCTTGATAAGCCCTAATTTTCCCACCAATCATACACCGTGACAAACTGGAGTTGTGGAGATAATGAATAGGATCTTGCCAAAACAATCAAAACACATGCTTAGAAATGTATATTTAAATAAAAAACTCTATGTAGAGGCATAACAATTGTATAATAATTGGTCCATTGATCACCTATATTAACCTTTGTTGATATAACTCAGAAAAGACATGGAATAATAAGAAACCCTTTGTGACATCTTAAGTTTTTATTGTAATTCTTATGTGTGTGTTCCAAAGAAAAAAGGAACTTGGGTGGCTTATCAATAAAATAGGTGTATCTTTATTGGGTATAGTAGTAATACAAAAGGCTACAAGATCTCAAACCTAGAAAAAAATAAAACTATCTATAGTTGATGTAATTGTTAGAGTTTAAAATTCCTCCAAACCAAGAAGAACAACCAATAAATATAAAATTTGAAAGGTTTTTTGAGTTAGAAAAGGGAGAAATTATATCTTGATATGAAACACAAAGAAAATATATTCAATGATGAAGAAAATTAGTTCATAAAATAAGGCAACCAAAAAAGGAAAATTCCACCTCTTTTTTTTTTCTCTTTTCTCTAGCTACTATTGATGTTGATCCTTGAACTATTGTGGGGGTACATGATTTAAATGAAGATAATTCTAGAAGTAAACCTTGGATGAATAAGTGGAGGCCTTACGACATGGGAATTGGCTAAATTGTTTATTAGAAGAAAACCATTAGTAACAAATGGATTCAAGAAGAAATTAAATGTAGAAGGTAAAGTGAAGTACAAAGATCATTTAGCTGAAAAGGGATATTCCCAAGGAAAGAAAATTGACTTTAGAAAAATTTGTATCTTGATGCTAGGTTAAGTTCTAATATATATTTTTTACTTGTTGTTGGTACTTTTATCTTGAATAAGAAGATATGGATGTAAAGACATCCCTACAATGATATTTTGAAGAAGAAATATATATCATAATCAAAAAGTTGTATATTTGAAGGAAATGATGATCTGGTTTGCATGTTAAATTATCTTTATCATTTAGTAATCATTATGAATGTGATCTCAAAAAATTTGTGCTAATGTGTTAGGAATTATATTTGTATAAAGAAAATTTGATCATTGTGTATATTTAAAATAGGTTGGCAAGAATTTTGTTATCATGGCACTATATCTTGTTGATATGTTAAAAATAAAGAAATGATCAAAGATGTTAAATCTCAAATTTCATCCCAATTTGATATGAGGGATCTTGATGTTGTAAATTTTATTTTGGGCATGGAAATTGAAAAATATCATTTAGACAAGTAACTCTAGTTGAATTGAAGAAGATATAGTGAGATGTTATTGTAAATTTTCAGGATGTAGGAACGTAAACCTATTGATACTTGCATCCCTATAGGTTTTAATTTATTTGTAGAATAATGTCTGAAGACACAAGAGGGTATTGATATTTTTTAAATAAGCTACTTGCTATAATATGGGTAGAGATCTACATACTGAAGATCTACAAGTTACTATGTGCTCAACTTGTTGGTGGTATAATAAACTAGATGGGAAAAAGGAAAACAATTGTTGAGCTCTCAGCTCAAAATCTAAGTACATGGAAGCCACAAATGCATGCAATGAATTTGTATAGTTAGTAAGGTTTTTCATACATATTGGTATCTTACACAGAACAATAAAGATAGATTATGGAATTTAAAATACAATTTGTTTAGTGAAGAACCCTAGTTATCATATTTGGATAGAGTATACTAATGTGTAGTGTCACTTTTTTAGAGACATGGCTGAAGACAACAAGGTGTTGTTGAGGAAGGTCGATACCATAAATAATTTTGTTCACTCATTGTTGAAGTTATTTAGTATTAAGCAATGTTCTTAGTATTGAAAATCAATGAATATAACTATCTTTAGCCATAGATTGTATATATTTGTGGCCTACTATGTAAATTATTCAATAAGTGATATAATGTTGTATATGTATTTTGCATTTATACCCTTATATTGTAAATCTAACTCATGGTTTTACATCCATGTATTACAATACCACTTAGCAATTTCTTTTATTGGTGTGCCTATAAATATTTGCATATTAATTAAGGTTAATTAATACTATAGAAAACCATGTCATATTGTGAATGGTTGAGTTAATATAGTGAGTATTATTTTACCATATTTTTCCTAAAAGGGTTTTTGAAGTTACGATATTGTGTATATTGTGAGTACCATTATTTTTTCTATTGCATTTTGAGTATCTATTAGCATTATTTTTCCTATACAATTTTATTTGTATTTTCACTTCATACTTAGGTTGTTATTGCAAAGATTATGCTAACATAGAAAATTATGTAGATGTGTTGCATTTCATGTAAGGAGAAAACTTCAAATTGCATTCTTTTGGCAAGCTTGTATGCATAAGATACAAGGGTGGAAGTAGAAAAATGAGATTTACTTATGCATGGACAAGAACCATAGGATATGGATTTCTATTATGGCACCCTAGTAATGAAAACACACCTCTATTATGGGATATAATTTCTCCACAAAGTATTTGAATTTTTAAAAGGAGTGGAAAAGGAGGAACCTACAAGAATAGATATTAGTAATAATGAATATGGTGATATTAAAGTAGACATGTCTAATCTAATGAACATGCATTTACAAGCTTAGGGGAGAATATTATCAAAACAAAGTGCATTTACAAGCTTAGGGGAGAATATTATCAAAACAAAGTGCATTTACAAGCTTGGGGGAGAATAAGTCAATGATTAGAAGGGCTAAATTGTAATCAAACAAAGTATATTGCAATAATGTTAAATGGGGCCCCAATTATTATTCAAAAATTAAATTTAATGATACTTTGTGGAATGATCTAGAATGAGTTAGTGTTGTGGGAATTATTAGATACACATTAGAATATTATCTTAATAACTTACTCATAAAATAAACACCTTATATTGTTGAATATTCCGGAATATTTTTGAAGCAATTAGTAGGCTTTGTATAAGTATTAAAACTTGTTAAGAAAAATAGCATCATAAGATGATAAAAGTAGGAGGAGAATATAACTAAAAACTAAGTGAGGGAAATTAGAGGGATTTTAATGAATTATAACATGGAAAAATTACTAACAAGAGAGAAAGAAAGTAGCGAGTCTACTAGAAAATTAAGGTGTTGACAATAATAAGTCAAACGAACAAGCTATCATTTTCCTACACATGATTAGACAATGTGCTTCATAGACATAGGGTTCAAATGACTAGAACAATAGTATGAGAATCTAGCCTAAACTAATATGAAGATATTTGGTTAACTATGGCATGAAGTGTCATGGTTGAGGTTTTCTTATGGAGTGAATAGTAGGTTTTGAAAATACATCACTCATTTTAATACATTCTTTACATAGTACCAATAATTATTAAAAAGGATGAAAAAATTCTAGCGATGTGGCAAACTTTGAAATTAGAATGTAAAAATAAATTACTTAATACTATAATAAAACATTTAAAATTTTATTAATTAAAATATGTTATTCATAAAAAATTATTAATTGAAATATATTATTTATAATATTTATATGTATGAAAAATGACTATTATACTATAGAAATGGATATATAAAAAGAAAAACATGTCTCAAATGATGAGATTTGTTTATATTCTATTGTAGTTTTTCAATCAATCTAATATTTAGTTATTCCTAAGAAAAAAATAGTCAAGGCTAAGAAATACATTAGATGAGGCGATTCTAGGCATACCAAAGGATGGGAGTGATAGTCATTTCTATTCCTCTACTATAATGCTATAAGGTAGTTTTTTTAAAAGAGATGTGCAAATGTAGCTAGCATGTGCCATGGTAATCATTGTGAATGTTATGGTGTGAAATTGCACCCTTATGCAATTTCCCACAACATCACCCTTTAATTTAGCTTAATAAGTCAATAATAAAAACCCACCCTCTTAGCCTTCTTCTCGTTCATCCCTTTTCATTTTGTGTTAGTGGTGTAATTTTTGTTTAGGACGCTTTCGTGTCACACAAACGTTCGCACACCACGTGAATATCCTCACAAGATTCATGATTCCTAGGTCGTTGGAATGTTACACTATCGCCTTCCCACAAAGTGTAATGCCTCTACAATCATAGGCACACTCGAGAACAACTCTTTGGCATGCAATTTGACCATTTCTTTCCCTCATTTCCTCATTCAACTTCACTCTTGTTATTCAATCTCACATTCTCTCATTCTTGCAACTTCACTCTTCCACTCTCACTTCTATTCTCTCTAAACCATTTATCTTGCAAGTTTCAAGCTATCTGCATTACACTCTGGCATAATCGTTTCACGTCTTCAAAGTTATCCTTCTTCCTCTCGGCTTCACCAAGCTTGTAGTAGGGAGGGTAACCTTTTAATTTCATTACATTATTGGTCTTATTGTTAGCATATTGTTATCTTTGCATTCTTTATGTCTCATCTTGCTATTTTCTTTATCACTATTTCTATATCGTGGTTCATCTAGTTTTTTGTGGAGGTGGAAACACCAAAGCGGGGTTTGACTAAGGCAAGTGCTAAAAAGCAACCCCAACATTTTCTCATTTCTATGTGTGTATTTTTTTCTGTGAGGAGCTTGTGGGAGGTTGGACCTACTGTAAGTTGCATATATTTTCCTTCAACTCGTCATTTTGCTTATAGTTAGTTTATTTATCATTTCAAGTATTCTTCTTTTTTTACTTCTTTTTATTTTACACATTTCTTACATTATGTTCATTTTTTTAAAACCAATAGACTTTAATAATTGGGTTTTTAGCATATCCCAAGTGTTTATGGCCATAGATTTTTCTTTATGTTTGTACGAGAAGTCAGCGTGCCATAAAGACACCAATGCATCACACTGTCATCCTTGGTTTGCACTTTCGTCCTCTGACTGGGAGCTTGTTAGTCTATCTCCTAAGACCTCTAAGGTCTATTCATCTAACTTTTGAAGTCCTCTATCATAAAATAACCAAAAAACCCAAAAATATAGTGTAGTCTTTCCTTTATTTGCCACCTGTCACTTGTAATTTTTCCATTAAGGTAACCTAGGTCCATCTACTCCCTATAGAATCTTCCCTATCCTTGAGAATCAGAAGTAGCAGATACCCTCCATTATATTTTTGGTGAACACTGTGTGAACCTTCCTCTTCTCTTTGTCTTTGTTTCAAGAAAATTTCTTCTATCATGTTAGGATGTGTAGCTGATAGTGTGTTGTGTTCTTTATGATCTTTATGACCTAGTCAACTACCTCCAGCCACATAGTAAGAAGTTTTCAAAACTTGGATATGTGATCTCTAAAGGACTTTTCACTAGATATACCCAACCTGTCAATGAAGTTGCAACCCATTTCCTACCCCTCTCACCTCACCCTCAAGCTTTGCATCTTCCTTGGAAGAGGAAGCTACTTTCAGGGTTCCTACAAAGAGAATTTACTCCTTGGAATTGAGACTCAGAGAGCTCACAGGGTTGTTGGCAAAAGACAATGCATTTGCACAAGTGACTCCTATTGTTTAAAATCTAAGGACTTTGTTAACTAAAGATCGAAGAGGCTTAGTGTTTATTTGTAGCATAGAAAACATTGTAGAAACCCATGTCCCATCCTACACCTCTATCTTGGGTGCTACTCAAGATGTCAGATTGGAGATCGTTGGATGACAACTAGATATCCTAATGCCTAGGGTGTATGTGTGCATGGATGACACATGTCCCTCTACTAATACCAACACCATTCCTAAGAAGATTCATATGATTAAAGTAAATAGGGTTCCTCTGGCTTTCAATTCTTCCACACCTAAGACTCAGTGTCCCTATTTCTAATGCTGGTGTTGGTTCCTATATTAGTGTTGGTGTTGGTAGCTTTGCCAGTGTAGGTGTTGGTGTTTTTGCTGGTGGTTTCATTGGTCATACCTCATCCATCAATTATTTCCTTAATTCTCTTCTACAAAACATGGGATGTATGCAGAATCAACTAGAGAATTTTCTAGCTCTTCCTCCCAACCTATGTTCCAAACTTTATGTCATCACAGTCCTTCGTTTATTGCCATTCTAAACACACATATCCCTCAGAGGGTGGATATTTTGAAGTTAAAAAAATATAATGTTTGTGGGGATCTGCAGACTCACGTCTCATCCTTTAATGCCATGCGTATGTTTTTCTTCCACCATGATGCACTCTTGGCAAAAATATTCCCATGTTCTCTTAAGGATACTGTGTTGGAATGGTATTGTTCCCTATCTGATAATTCTATTTTCTCTTTCAATTAGATTGTAAACCAATTCCTCTATCAGTTCTAGGCCAACATCAAGCCAAAGATCACATTTGTTTCAATCTCATCTAGTGTAAGTAGGGACCTCATGAGAAGGTAACTAATTTTATAGCTTGGTATTAGGCCATGTTATCTTAAGTTTTCTATCATTTTCCTGATTCTGATATACAGAAAGTATTCACTGAAAACTTGCAGCTTGCACGGCAAGATAAATTTATTTTAATGAAATATACATCCTTTACATATCTGTTTGTCAAATTGTGAGAGTAATAGAAAATGGTTGCTCAGTACAGGGATTCATCATCGCACTCACGTTAGGATGGTCAAACAATTGTGTCAGTTTCTGGCGAGTCTAAAAAGAGCAAGTTGTGGAAAATAGGGTTTTTGTTCCCACAGATAAAAATGTTATAGGATGAAATAGAATATTTAATAAGTTATCAAAATCTTATAATAGTGTCCTAGAAAAGCTTCTAAAAGATAAAATAATAATTTTTCCAGAGATTAGACCACTGATTGAGCCATATCCTCAATGGTACAATGCATAGAATTTCTGCCAATACCACCGAGTCTCTGAACATGATATTGAGAGATGTGTTTTCATGTGTCATGTGATTCAGGACCACATCAATGATGGGACTATTCATCTCGATGGTAGGAAATAGAAATCAAACAAATCTATAGCGAAGTTGAATAGCCAGCTATAGATCTATAGAGATCCATTCCCATCGCACTCTACTAATTTGGTCACTCCATCTTCTTTTTCTTCTGATTTTACCCCATCCAAGTATGTGAATGTAGTTTCATTCACTCGTATTCCTCCTTTCAATCATGTGACTTGTTCCTAATATTAAATTCACTTCACATGATCTGCCTCTAAACAAAGAACTCTCCTCATTATACATTCCCAATCAAATCAATGATAATGTTGTAACAGGCATCATGGTTGATCCTTCGAGTTGCATGAACATCATTATGAAGACCCTTTTTTATAAATAATTTACATAAGGAGAAGTAAGATCAGTCATAAGCTACCCTTTACATGCATGATGGCTTTTCTATTGTGCCTATTGGTTCAATTTCTTTGTCAGTCCTGGTAGGACCTAAGAGTATGGAAGTCCCATTTGTTGTGATTTTCAATTCTTACTTATTCAGAGTGAGGCTAGGAATTCCATGGTTGGTCTCTATGAATGTAGTCACCTCGATAGTCCATAAATGTTTGAAGTTTCCCCACAAGGGTATCGTGCATACTTTTCATGATACTAGATATAAACCACTAGTAGCATGTGGGGAATTCTCTCTTGACCACTTTTGGCCCGCCTTGTTTGGACCCCTACCTCCTAGAGAAGATATTTTATATAGAATGTATTTCAGGTACAAGATTGGGGGCCTTGGTGTCAGGAGGTGGTTTTCCTCTATTTACTCAGGCTATATCTTTGAAGGCCTCCTTGTGTGCATAAAAGTGTGCTTCATCTTTTGCCCTTCCAAAGGGGAAGGACAATCTTTCTCTTGCACTGGGACCTTCTCCTTCCTCCTCTTATTCTTTTGTTGCTACTTCTTCTGCACCTTTTTCTTTATTTTTCTAGACTTTGGAAACATCTGATGTTCCTTCTACTATGCCTGACACAGGAAAAGGAAAAGTTCCCATGTTGTGGAAGATGAAGCCTCCAACTTTTCACCTTCCAATTTTACCCACGATGCCCTGTCCCACCCTATATAGCAAGGGGAAGCATTATCATGGGGTTTTTCCCTTATCTCGACCTCCACCTATTCCTCCACCTACTCCCAAGGTAGGGAAAGGAAAGAGGACCATCGCTGAGATGCATGTCTCTATGTTTTCTTTTGTGCATCCTCCTCATCATGCTCCTCCTTAGGAGTCCACCCTTCCATCAATGATGGTTGTGGAGGGTGATCCTATGGTAGAGTAGGATCCCCTAGCCTCTTCGCATGTCGTGTCTTCTAGTTCCCACAACCAACACAACCGGTTTTCCTGCGAGCATAAGAATCGGAAAAAGGCTTTGGCTAATGAGCACGCTACCTTGTAGAAGAATAGGGAGGAGCCTATTATTTTTTTATCTGCTCCCTCTGTTTCAGTTGCTTCTTATTCTTTCTCTTCTTCTACCTCAGTTCCCATCACCTTTTTTCTTCTTTTTTCTTCATCGAAGGACCCCAATGAACCTCCCCCTAAAAGGGTGCAGGTGTTCATTGCTCCCTCTGTGGAGCCACCCCTTCTTACTTATCTTCCTAATATTCCTCTAGTTTCATAGCTCGTAGACATGCCTTTCACAAAGGTGGTGTCTTTTGTGGCTATGTCTCCCTTTTCCACTTCACCTATGAAGATCATGTCTCCTTTGTTAAAGCACATGTCAAAGAGTGACCTAGCTTCGAGCGATGGAAGTTGTCCCCTCCTCTTGAGTCTTGTTCTACTTTGGCCTATGTCATCCTTGTGATGGAGGAAACCCCCGCATCCCTAGAGTTTTTCACTACTCCTCCCGAGGATGGCACTGACTCCTAGGTTTATTTTCCTCCTCCTATTCAGTTGCCACATGCTACTCCTGAAAAGTGCATGTTCAATTTGTTGGAGGACATCCTGAATCTATCCTCAATCTTTGCAAGATCAATGACTTTAATCTCACAAGAGCTTGATGATGAAGACCTCAAGGAACCTTCTTCTTTATCCCTTGTTGTAGGCGAGTTGGTAGTACCTCCCTAACTATCCCTCCCCTATAGGTATGTCCTCCCTCCATTTATAATGATCTAGATTGGGAGCAAGATGACCTGCTAGTAGATTCAAATTAGAGCAGCACCCTCTTCCACATCTTTATATTAGTTTTGTGTGATTATTTGTGTTCCACATACTTGTCTATATATGTTTTTTTCTCTCCCAGAGGACCTTTGCTACCCATGTAGGTGCTTGGATACAAGAGAGAAAATTTTTCATGAAATTCTTATATTTGTAGCACACATCATTCTAAAGGGAGCTATCATATATGCTTAATTTTCAAAAAATTTAAAAGTTTCAAAAGGATTCCTTGATGTCTTATGTCTCGTTGTCTAGATTGGGGGCAACCTGACTAGAATTCTCTTATCTTTTCTATGACTATCTTGTAACACAATTTGTAATAGCCACATGCCTATATTCTTAATATATGGTATCTAGCCATGCTAGCCATACCTATCAGCATTGTCTTTTATCTGATCAAATTGTCTTGTCTTGTCTATAAGAAATTTTAGCATGTCTATTATTTTTCAATTTTTTTCCTAACATGTTTATCCACAGCTAACATGTTTTTGGTGAGATTACAACTGGCTATGTAGGATCAAATATTTTTGTCCTCTTCACATTATAATGAAGCCCCTTCACATCAGGGTATACCAAATCAAAGTTCTGCTTCCTCTCCATCTTTGGTATATTCTCTTAAATCTCTTTCTACATTAGCTCACGCATGCTTCGATACATATGCTCGCTAAAGTGGGGGGAAAATTTTATGACATAAAATTGCACCCTTATAGGTGATCCCACAATAGTGGTTTACAATTTTTGGCCAAACTGGACACCGAAATAATTTTTTTTAACTAAATCTTCACTTTCAGGCACCTATAGCGGCTAAATCGTGAGGAATTTGAAGATGATGCAAACTAGAGTTTCGTGACATTTTGTCTATAGATTCTAAATTTATTTTTTTCAATTTTTTTGGAATCATATTGCACTTCTTTTTCCATCTCCCTCAAAAACTAGTTTTTTTCAAAAATAACACTTTTAAAAAGTGACGCTCACCATATAACGCATAACTTTTTATCCATGAAGGAAAAAATTCTAATTATTTTGAATTTAGATTTGTAACTTTGATATCTAGTGCTTCTACTTGGTTAGATAGTTTTTTATTGAATATTTTTTCTTTAATCAAGTTTCAAAGTCAAACCAATTACAATTCAGCCATAGCACAATCGTATAACACGTAACTTTTTTTGTATGTATAGAAATTCAATTTTCTTTTTTTGTTGGATCAAGGACTTCAATATCTGGTGCACTCATATTTTTCAAATTTTTTTTGATAATCTACTATTTTTCCACATGTGCAAAGCAGAGAGCTTGATTTTCGGTGAAAAACCTACATTCACAAGAAATAAAAAATAAATATAATAATCAAATTAAATTTAACTAAAATTATACTTTTTTGGAAGCTTATAATAAGGAATACATACTTACAAAAAATTAAATTTTAAATGAATTCATTTGATCCCCCAAAAGGTAAATCAAAAGTGGCTTTTTATCAACATTTTGATAGGTGTAAAGGAGACTTCGTTATAGGTATGGTTTAAAACTAGCGGGGTTCTATCCAAGGAGGCTTGGTCTATGGTGGTTTGATCAAACCCTCTTCAATTGGAATCCTTTAAATGGAACTTTTCAAGGCTTAAATCATTATATTTTCTAAAAATATGTGATTTCAGCAAAAATCAGGATCTCCCAAAAAGTGTAAACCACTATTGTGGCAGCACCCTTATGCAATTTCCCACATCACCCTTTACTTTAGCTTAATAAGTCGATAATGCAAAAAGCCACCCTCTTAGCCTTCATTCCCATCCATGCCTTGTTGTTTTCTATCAATGAGGGAATTTTTTGTCTAGGATTCTTCCACATCGCACAAACATTCGCATGTCACACGAATGTCCTAACAAGATTCCTGATTCCTAGGTCGTTGGGATGTTACACTATCACCTACCCACGAATTGTAATGCCTTTGCAGTTGTAGGTGCACCAGAGAATGGCTCTTTGGCATGAAATTTGACCATTTCTTTCCCTCCTTTCCTCACTCAACTTCATTCGTGTTATTTGATCTCACATTCTCTTATTCTTGCAAATTCATTCTTCCACTCTCACTTCTTAGCACTTCTATTCTCTCTACACCATTTCTCTTGCAAGTTTCAAGATATCTACACTACACTCTTGCATGATCATATCACATATTTGAAGCTCTCACTCTGTTGGAATTGTTTTCATTGATGTTAAAGGGTAGTCATGATCTTTGTTGTTGTCAATGGACTAGTGTAGGAATATTGTTTGCAATTGTAGTACAAGTCCTAAAAAATTGTAAATGTTTTCAAGCAACATTGTAAATGTTGCTTAGATGTTGCACAATATTGTTGTAGAAAGTTCCCAACGATTTGAGAGGAAATAATTAGTAGATCTAATATGGTTTTTTCAATTATGTTTCAAAAATGTGATCCACATGATTAGAGGATGAATATTGAGCTCATCAATTATTTATTTATGCTCTTGATTCTAGTTAGAGTTTTATAGTTAAACCCTGAGGGTTTCAGTCATGATGCCTAATAGAGTTTCTATTTTGATGTTGACTAGGAATTGACAGTAAAAGGTAGCTTAAGTTATGACTTAAGTGTTCTAAGTCATGAAGAAACCAACCCCTTGACCTAGGTGAAGACTATAATATTTCCTAAGTCCGACGATTAGATATTGGCTCAAGCAAATCAATAGTTGAGATCTACAATTGACAATCGGGTGACTCTCGTGTTCCCGCACTGCTCACTAGGTGATGTCATTGGTTATCCTCAGAAGTTTGGAAATGCAACACCCATCCAAGTGGGACCAAGCTTAAGTTTTGAGGCTTGAAGGAATCAATTGTTAGTGTTTCATCCAAGAAGGATCAAGGGTGGTCATAGTATTGCAGTTTAGGATGGATCTAATTGGGTTGAATTTGCGATGTGTGAAATGCTACCAAGTGGAAGATGTTGATTACATCACCAAGGTTCTTCACATCATGAATGTCAATTGTTAAGTGCTAAGTAAAATGCACTAGGCTTATTGCATGTGATGGATATCTGATGGTGGATGATGAAGGTTGAGATTGAACAATGTCCACTATTTCGTAGAAGGAAAGGTTGGTCCAAGTTTGAGATCAACGATGAGGTATAATATTGATGTGTGTCAAAGATGACAAATGTAAATTAGCCATTACATCGTAGGATCCATTTGCATTGCACAAATCAATTTAAGAATGGAGCTTAAGTGTGAAAGGCATATGCTATGTGGTAGAGATCAATGACACATGTTTAAAGGAAAATTAATCTAATGGTCATGTTTTAAAGTTAATTCATATCAAAAGAGATCTTTAGATCTTAGTGGCAAAGCATAATCAATGGTTGATATTCAAAGTGAGAAAATAGATACTTTCAGAAGATAAAATTTGACTTACAATTACAGAGATGAAGTCAATTTGAATGTATTTTAAAAAAATCATTAATCAACAGAGATGAAGTCGGTTTTTCATGGTCAGAATGGTGGCATGAGTGGTTGTTGAAAAAAAATTCTAATGTTTTCATGTGGATAGTGGAGACTCAAATATAGATTATTCAAATTCACAGGGGTTACTAAATTGAATGTGTTTCAATTGTGGTGGAGGATATGATGATAGATGAAAATCTATCAATGTGATGATAATAGTAATGATGATTTGAGAGAAGTATAGAGCAGAGGAAGAGAGTCTACATTAATGAACTGAAAAAGGAAAGACTACACTATTGTTGACAAGAGTGTTGCACACACACACCAACAAGCACATAAATTTTCACAAAAGGATGCAGGAACCTACCTTTACTTGAAAGATCCACCAGGGAAACCTAAATCAAAGGTGATCTCAATTTGATCCCAAGGCTCGGGAATGTCAGGTATTGATGCACTACGTTCACTCAGGGTTCATTGTGTAATTTTTTGTTAATCACGAGGGGTCTATGTATTTTTAGGTTAACTAGTATCCAAAGGATCATAACATAAGCTCAATTTGATTACATTCATATGTCACTTCACAACATCATGAAACTAAATATTTGCTATAATATTTCATGAATTCAAATTACTTGCATATATTCAAGAAGATTTAGCATTAACCACTCTACAATTTCATGGAAATGAAAGATTTATAGTAATACTCCATGCATTCATCATTTTTGAAACATTTTCTAAAAATATTAAACATCTCTTCTAAAATAAATCATTAAAAATCCTAAAATTAAATATTCTCTGAGGTACTATCCACACATTCCCCAAGAAATAAATGAAATCAAAGAAAACCACTTTATACTTCACTGGATTGCTTCACATTTAGGCATAAAATGATGTAAGGATTTAAAGAAACAAGATTATTTTCCAGTAGATAGTGTCAGTATGCATCCAAATTTGACGCAACACACATGATTTTCTGATAGGAAAAAATAATCAGCTACATATGATTTTGTATTAGGAAATAGCTTTAAATTGGCCTTGATATTAATTAGCTTCAACTAGAACATACAAGTTTTTAATCTAGAATGGAACAGAAAATAGGAAAAAAAATAAAACTTATTAAAAGTTTTATATCTCTAGAATCCACAGATTCTAAACTTAACTAAAAAGAAACAATTCTCGGCCTTTTATAAGAACAAGGTACTTGAAGAGTTCAATCAAAACACATGAAAGAGAATTTGTGGAATGAATTGTAGCACAACACATGGCATATGATATTTGGCAAGAGAAATTTCTAGAATAAGTCTATAAAACTTGACTTTCTTTGGCACTTGAAACTTTTGGAATCATGTCTTCAAGATACAATCAGGATATCAAACTGGATTGAACAGGTCATCCACTTAACCTTCAAACAAAATGTCGGGACTAGGTGGATATTCATAATGATCAAATGTACAGAAATTCTAATCCATTAGTTGTATGTTCATGCCTCCAAGCTATAGCTTCAGGAAAAATGCCAATAAGTGTAGCACCCTGGAACTCAATATCTCCTTTATCGCATGTGTAATACCTGGATCTCCAGTTCTCTGGTTACCTATGTTTCTTCGTCATACGCTCCTTCCTTGCATGAACTCCCAGAGTATGCCATCTAACTTGGGTGATATTGTTGAATCTGCTTTTTATCCAAGCTTTTCTAACCATCCATACCTGAACGTTGTCCAACAACCTATTTCTTCTACACATAAAATTCCACATGTCAATTTCCTCTTAAACCATCAATAACTTCTCATTAGAATAAAACCATTTATCATTAATCCTTTTAAAACCAGTCTGCAAATAACATGCTTTAACGATCTTGCATAACCTCCAACTTTATGCAGGTTCCCATATGTTTTATGCACTCATACAAAGTTGAGTAGCAAGCTTGAACATTTTTGCGCTAATGCATCATTTACTCAGGTATCGGGGTACCCACCACCCAATTATCTGACTACCTTTAAAACCTGACTAGCCAATGTACTGCACTTCTCAGAACAAACCACAACTCGGTCTCCGCCTTCTAGCTACTTTTTCAGACCTACGGGATTTTGTCTCTCGGTTGTAGCAACTTATCCAAATTCCTCAAAAACTCCATCCCAGTTATTCACCCAGTCTCGAATTACCCGAAAACCCATTCACCTGAACTCCCAGCACCCGACATATCTTGGTCATGAATTATTTTTCAATATTTTCAACTTACCATGCATTTTCCTTGATGTCATCAGTCAAATAGCATCTTCCTTAAGTAATAATTTTCAACTTGAGTCCCCAAGTCTTACATTCTTGAGGCGTGTCTAAGATCCAACAAGGAAGCGACAAACCGCAAATCCAAGTCAGAGTTTACCCTTTAATAGGACCCTCTATTCATGAAGGTTTCCCCAAGAACTAGACACATAAAGGCCTTTGTAGAGGGCATCCTGAGGAAAAACACTTTCCTAGGTCGTTCGCTGGTAATTCAGCCCAGGAATCCTACCTAGTGATGAACGTTGGTAAGACAGATGGGGGTATCCATAGTTTTAAAGCAAGAGAAAATGCAAAGGGGAAATTCAAAGTTGAAGATAGGAGTGCGGAATTTTGAGGAGAGTGTCATATTTATAGAAAGCTATGAGAAATATGTGGTGCATGGTTTCCTTGAGGTAAAAATCTTGGGAATGTAAGTTGAGGTGGCAGAAGTACACTTTCCCTCAGAGTTAAGAGTTAAATTAAATAAATTCTCACAAATTTTGGTACACAATTAAGTTGTTGAGAATTTTGGATAAGTTTTTGCAGCCAAGAGACAAAAGCCCACGGGTCTAAAAAAGCTGCTAGAAGGTGAAGGCCAGGTTGTGGTTTTTCCTGAGAAGTGCAGTACATAGGCTAGTCAGGTAATCAGGTTACGGGTACCTGGGTACTCGAGTAAATGATGCATTAGTTAAAAATGTTCAAGCTTGTTACTCATTTTTATCTGAGTGCATAAAACATCTGAGAACCCCCATAAAGTTAGCGGTTACACAAGAACATTAAATCATGTTATTTGTGGATTTGTTTTGAAAGGATTAATGGTAAATGGTTTTATTCTAATGAAAAATTAATGAATGGTTTAAGAGGCAATTGACACATGGAATTTTATGTGTAGGAGAATAGGTTGTTGGACAACGTTTGGGTATGGATGGTCAGTAAAAATTGGACTACGAGTGGATTCAACAATATCACCCAGGTTAGATAGCATACTTTGGGAGTTCATGCAAGGAAGGAGCGTATGGCGAAGAAACGCGGGTAATAATAGAACTAGATATCCAAGTATTATGCATGTGACAAAGGAGATGTCGAGTTCTTGGGTGCTACACTTCCATTTTCTCCTAAAGCTATAGCTTGGAGGCAGGAACATACAACTAATGGATTAAAATTTCTATATGCAGTTGATCACACTCAATATCCAGGTAGTTCCTACATTTTGTTTGAAGGTTAAGTGGATGACTTGCTCAATCTGGTTTGATATCCTGATTGTATCTTGAAGACATGAGTCCAAAAGTTTCAAGTGTCAAAGAAAGTCAAAGTTTTTGTTGACTTATTCCAGAAGTTTCTCTTGCCAACTGTCATGCATCACATGTGCTACAATTCATTCCCTAGATTCTCTTTCATTTTTTTTTATTGAACTCTTTGAGTGCCTTGTTCTTATAAAATTCTAGGAATTGTTTCTTTTTAGTTAAGTTCAGAATTTGTGGATTTTGAAGTTCTAAAACTTTTGCTAAGTTTTATTTCTTTTCCCTATTTTTTGTTCCATTCCAAATTAAAACTTGTATGTTCTAGTTGAAGCTAATTAATATCAAGGCCAATTTAAAGTTATTTCCTAATAAAAAATCATACATACCTAATTGTTTGTTCCTATTGGAAAAGCGTGTGTACTACACCAAATTTGGGTGCATACTGACACTATCCAGTGGAAAATAATCTTGTTTCTTTAAATAATTGCATCATTCTATACTTATCTGTGAAGCAATATGGTGAAGTAAAAAGTGGTTTTCTTATATTTAGTTTGTTTCTTGGGGCATGCATGGATAATACCTAGGAGAATCTTTAATTTTAGGATTTTTAATGCTTTATTTTAGAATAGATGTTTAATATTTTCAGAAAATGTCTCAAAAATGATGAATGCATGGAGTATTACTACAAATATTTCATTTCCATAAAATTATACAGTGATTAATGCTAAATCTTCTTGAATATATGCAAGTAATTTAAATTCATGAAATATTATTACAAATCTTTAGTTCCATGGAGTTGTGAAGTGACATATGAATGTGATCAAATTGATCTTATGTTACGATCCTTTGGATACCAGTTAACCTGAAAAATCCATAGACCCCTCATGATTAATAGCAATTTACACAACAAACATTGAGTGAACCTAGTACGTCACTACCTAACTTTCTCGAGCCTTGGGATCGAATTGAGATCACCTTCGATTTAGGTTTTCCTGGTGGATCTTTCAAGTAAAGGTAGGTTCCCATGTCCTTTTATGAGAATTTATCTTCCTATTGGTGTGCATGTGCAACACTCGCATCAACAATAGTGTAATATTTCCTTTATTTGTCACCCCATCACTTGATATTTTTTTATTGAGGTAACCTAGAGCCATCCACTCCCTACAAACTCTTCCATGTCCTAGAGACTTGGGAGTAGTGGATCCCCTCCATTACAGTGAACAAGTCATATTTTAAAGTGTATAAAAATTCAAAATGTTTTAAATATTCAAAGGAAAACAGGAAATATACACAATGGGATTGATAACCATAATATTATTTGCCAACAACAAAGGTTCAAACCTCGCAAGGTCATTCTCTACTGCGTCAACAAATGGAGACTGTTTGACCTTGGTATTAAGGGGAGACCCTTTGGTGAAATGGTGGGGCTTATTTCCTATAGATCCAACAACCAAAGGCTCATACCCTTAATATCATACAATTTTTTGCTATTGATATGTTGTAGGTCCAACCATGGAGCGTTGTGTGAGAGGCTCTACGCACAGTTCAAAATCTTCAGACTGTGATGGTGAAGGAGGTGCGGATGAGGATGATGATGCAACTACTAGATGCTTCCTTTTGGCCTGGGTGCCTATATATCTTGTGTAATTTGTTCCTGGGCCGGGGGCAGTGGCCTACGGTGGTTCTCTACAGTGTCCTTGTTGGCTTTTCTTGGTGCCTCCTGGCTACTGTGTTGAACCCAATGGGTGGGGGCCTTTTTTCATGGTCTATAGCTATGAGCTTGGTGTGTGGGCTCTGGAGGGGGTTGGGGTTTCTACTTTTCCCTGATTTTCTTGGACGTGTTGTGTCTGCCTCATGTCTCCTGAGGTATGAGGATGTTCTTATGGGTCTTTTGGTGGATCCTCTTCCTGTTCTAGAGGTGGGAAAGATTGGTTGGCTTCTTTCCTTCGTTGTGTTGTGGGTCGAGGTTCATTTTTTTTTTTGGTGGTGTGCTTGGTTGAGGGGGTTGGAGGTTCTGCATTTTCTACTCCCCCTCTTTTGTTCTTGACACAGTTCGGTGTTGCAACTCTTGGCATGGGTGGAGGTTGTTCTTCCCTCTTCATGTTTTGGCTATGTTTATCCTTTCTTCCTAGTGTTATGTGTTTGTTTCTTTCCTTGCAGTTGGTGTGTGTGTGCTTTGGGTTCTCTAAGGTGGATTGGTGGAAGGATGAGATTATTTGTATTCCTATTCAGTGTAATAGGAAGGCTTGTGTGATATTTGTGCTGGCCTGTTCTCCAACTTGGTTCCTCTTGGTCTCCCTTAGCCCCTTCTAGCTATTTGTTTAGTGGTGATCTTTTGGTGTTTCTTGATTTTGGAGAGTTTTGGTTGCTTATGGTTTCCCTCTTGAGGAGTGGTGGTGTCTTCTTCTGGATGGTTTTGTAGAGTTGTGGTCTATTTGTGGCTCTAATCGGCGTGTTAAGGTAGTTGCATAGTTTTATTGTCTTGCCTTCTCCATGTTTCCTTCCTATTTGGGCTCCTCTTTCTCTTTTGGGGCTTCTTTTCTTATGCTCTCTTTTATTTTCTTATGCTCTCTTTAATCTGTATGGCCTTTTGGTTGTGAAGCTCCAAGAGTTGGTGAAGATTATTTTTATGCTGAGAGTTTGTTATTTAACAAAGGATATTTTGGGGTTCTGGTGGAAGATGCCAATGGTTTTAATGATCTTTGTTTTGGCTGGTGTTGGTTCCCTAGTGGTTGTTTTATCTTTGTTGGCAAAACTTTTTTTTTGTTTGTTATGTGTCTTGATCCTTCCTGTCAGTTCATGATGCTTGTGATGCTTAAGGAGGATGTGGTTTCCCTTCCTACTGAAGTTGGTTGTTGTTGGGTTTTTAAGCTTAAGTCTCCTATAGAGGGGGAAATTTTTCCTTTTGAGGTGGAACCATCTTCTATTGAGGTGAAGGTGTTTGTTGTCCTATTGAGGTGGAGCTTTGGTGGGAAAGAGCATAGCAGTTTTGGTGGGAATGTGTTCTATTTCTCTCTCTGTCAGAGGGGAGCCCTCTCCTTTAGAGGTGGAAGTTGGGTTGGCTGATCGAGTGGGATGGTGCTACAGGGAGGCTGATATGTCCCTTTCTTCTTCTATGCTTTCCAAAACCCCTATTGAGGTGGGGTGTTTGTTATGTCTAGTTCTTCTAAGAATGAGGGTTAGGTTGGTGGTTACACCATTAAGTTCTCTATTTTTCTAGGCTCAGATATGACTGCTATGTAGATGGTTTGTTGCAACTTGGTTGCTCTGTTGCCTAACTATTTTAGGTGGTTACTATTGTATAAACTAAGTTAATTGGGATAAAGGTCCCTTTGGTTCCTGTTGTTTGCAGCCTGAGATGTCTTGTTGATCTTTGATAGTTGTTGTTGTTTGGCTTTCAATGATGTGTTGATTATGTTCTGTTAGCAGCTTTCCCTCTTTGGATTGGGTTGTGGATCCCATCAAAACCGCTTGTACTGGGTTTTGGGGCCCCATCAAAACCTATTTTTCACCTCTAATAAAAAACCATAATATTATTAGAACAATAAACCCACTCATATTCAATATTATGGATTTATTTCCTTGTTTTGAAGCATAAACTTTGTTGTGTTTCTTACATTATGGAATACTTTATATTCTTGTTTGCATAATGCTTCACATAGCAAACATAAAGAATTATGAAAGTGCACTTTTGTTATATGATGGGCGAGTAGGTTTGTAGAAATTCATATTTATATAGATTTGTTCTTTGTTTCGAAAGGTTTGAGAGTTTCATGAGAAATTTCAACTTAATATCACTATTAAAGTTCTACTTAGTTCATTTTAATTCATAATGGATTTTTATTTGTTGTTTGAATAAATATTGTGTACAAATTTTGGATTGTTGTATGTTTTTAGTAAAGGGTAAATAGGTTTTAATGTGCTCTTAAAACCTAGTTGCATCAAGATGTCAACAAAACAATTTTTGACCAACAATAAAATATCATACAACTAGACCCAGTTTTGAAAAGGCTTGGAACCTTATACTATTTGTATAACCTACACTATGTCATTTCCTTTCCTTCCAATATACACACCCTTAGCCTAAGGATGGGATTTTGAAACAAATTTAGGAAGACCTATCTTTCTTTTGTAGATGGTCATATGTTAACTATCATACATCATTCATATTCAATGATCTAACTAACAATAATAATTTTATACCTCATTCATATCAAAATTTGTAAATATTTATCTCATTTTTATCAACTAAAATTGATGTTGATGTTTAAGAATAGCCCCCCTCCTTTAAACTAGATGTAGCTTATTGCAATAAAAAGTAAAGTTTATAAGGCCTTTCTAAATCCATGGCTAGACAAAGGTTGAACAATGGAACAAAATAAAATAAAACGCACACTATAGTAGTTTCCAATCATAGAATTGACCAGAGTGTGAGATACAATTAAGGTGATGTTGCTAGGAAAATACCATATAATGATGGGCTTGTGATAGTAGTGTTTAGTGACCAAATTCGAGGCTTTGGGAGCATTAAAACACTCATAATGATGTTGCTAGGAGTTGATTTAACAACAATCAACCATACCTCCAATTCAAAGTACAAAAACATAATAGGAAGCACCATTTGATCACATAATCATAGTTGAATTCATTAATTTCACAATAGTGAATACACCACAAGGTCAAAATTCCATAAAATTACATATTGAAAGAGTAAATACTTGGGATTTCTTCAAATCATAATATTACTTTATATAAAATGTTGCAAGTATGAGCAAGTTTGGTGGTGTTTTCATTGATGTTAACACAGTTCAGTATGTTGCAGATTGTGCATGTATAGTTGAGATGTTTTGAGTACATGGAGCTATCCTTATGATGTTGTAGATGTACTGGAATGATGATTTTCCAAGTGATTTTGAGAAAATTAATAAAGAGTGAAGTCAAAGCTATGTATGGGTTCAAAATATGCTTCGGTATGTGCTCCACATTTCTTCTATGTAACATCCTATGCTTGTGTAGATCTGAAGGGTTGTTGTTGATGATCTGATGCTGATATCTACTAATTTGTAGCTTTTGGTTTGATGGAGTGTGAAAGTTGTGTTCACCGGTGTGTGAATTGTTTTGGAAGAGTTGGTTATCTATGGATCAGGATAAATGTTTCTACTCCATAGTCCTTGAATGTTTTGTTTCAGATCTTGAGAATCTGGAATATTCCTTTTAATCATGTTCTCTGAGTTCTGGGAAAGATGTTTGTGGTTTGCTGATACAGAAGTTGAGTTTCAGAGTTGTATGTGTTTTCACAATCCAGATGGACTGATGGAAGGAGTTCTATATTTGAAGGTCGTTACACTTGTCGTGGATGTATCTAAAGTAATTTGAGAAGTGTTCTCGTGCATAATGAAGAGTGTTGCATTGTCTGTGTGTTATCTTCTTGCTAGGAAGCATGTACCTCAATGTTCATTTGTGTTTTCATTAGGTTTTTCTGACCTAGCGTTTACACTTCATATGAAGAATTAAAATTTAATTAAGGAAGCATGTGGTTGATCCGAGACATTATTTTTGGTCTTGGTTAAGTATTTAATTGGTCCACTCTCATTCCTTTCCACCGTGGGAATGTTGAGTTGCCGACCTAATTTGAATTTATGAAATGAAGCATATGTGGCTGACCTTGGAGAAAGTTTCTAAGGTTGAAGATGGTATAAATGTAAGTCAAGATGTGAAGGATTAAGATATACACAAGTAATGAAGTAAGACACAAGTGAAGAGAAGAAGTGTGTGAAAGTGAGTTGAGGTAGTATTACTTCATTGTGTTAGATTCTTGAAAGTAATCAGCTAAAGGTTTCTTAAATCTTCTATTCAAGGCTACGGATGTGTGTAAATTTTTGTGGTGGATCTTTTTTTTATCTTTTGTATTAGTAAGCAGAAAGCCTCCCTATTGGACAGTGAGTCCTTTTGTAGGCAGCGAGCCTTTGTATTTAGGTAGTGAGTCCATGGTAGTGAGCCTCTTGTATTTAGTTTTACTATCACTTTATATTGTGATTTAATCCTCACCATGGTTTTTCCCTCATTGGGTTTTCCACATAAAATTTGGTGTTCATTGTGTTGATTTTTCTTTATGTTATCTACATTTCATGTTCATACTTAATAATAGAATAGTGTGGTTGTGAAGTTAATAAGTGTTTGAAGTTTTGTGTTTGAATTTGGTGACAACTGATTCACCCCCCCCTCTTAGTTGTCATGTGCATGTTAACATAAAACTATTCCTTTGTTGGAAATTGTTATCATTGATGTCAAAATTAATGGTTGTCATTGATGTCAACACTAAGGAGATTGTTGGTAGTTTTTATCTTTGTTGTCAACACTGTTTGTTGATTGTTTCTCATGACAAATATTGCTATCACTAAACATTGGTTATCATTGTTATATTTAGTTTGGGCTAACATTGGTGATGAATTTCATGGTTGGATATCATTCCTTATCAAATAAGAAGTAATTAATTTCATGGTTGGATGTCATGCCTTGTCAAAGAAGTGTTGTTGATGTTCATATAATACATTATTACTATCAGCAGAGTTGATTTTATAATGATAAATTAAGATGAGGATTAGAAGCGTGAATAATTATGGAGAGATGTTGTTGAAGGTCTATAGTATGTTTTATTCTCTCTCCTAATGTTCCTAATGAATTATGTGTTGTTGAAAGGAAGTTCTGGCCTTCACAAGTTGCTTAATTGTTTCTAGTTATGGAAGCTACACTAAAGTCTATCTGAGAGAATGGTTCACATTCCTCTATTGTTGATGTTTGATCTTGCAATTTGGTATTCAATGTTAGTGTTATGTGGAAGTTTCACACCTATCTTTTCAAGTCACTTGTGTTTTTGAGGAGAGTTTTGTGAATTGCAGAAGGTTGACAGTGTTTTTGGTTGTCTGAACTAGTCTAGAAAATGCTCCAAATTTCTTCATAGTGATGTCTTTGCTCCTACGGCTTGTTTAATGTGCTCTCAACATTCGTGAAATTTCTCAATTCCAATATATCATGTGTTGAAGTGGTCTACAAGATTATATGTTAATCTTATATCTCATGGTTAGGCATTTTGTGTTTCTAGAATACAATTTTATATTCCTGTTTGATCTATAGTAGTAATAGATGGCGTGATAATATGAAAGAAACATATGAAAGTTTTGTTGGATGTTCAAGGAATATCCCCATGTGATCCACACATTGCTAATTGGCCGCTTTGGTGCCACATTATGTCTTGAGTTGGCTTTATTTGTCTTTTATGGATATCTGGTCAATAGGGATAGTTCCTTTGCTTGGATTGTGTGCTTGGATGGATATGCCAAGAATGGAAGATGTGTTATGATAGATTTGGGTCCTGATCTATCCTGTTTGGAACCGCATCAAGTAAATTCAATGAGAAGTAAGTTTATGGGCCAACTAGTTATGTGCTTCAATGCTTCATCCATGTGTAACTTTCTTAATATTGACTTAGGTTAATGTGTGTGTGCGTAAATTTTTTTGCATCACATTGGAAGAAGTTCTAATATTTCTTTTGGTCCTCTCTATCTTTGAGATAGGACCACATTATGTTTTTGGTTGTCGACTAGTTGAATTCATTGTTTATTCTCTTCCTAGATGACCTAATAGAAGAAATGAAGTGTTGCGATGGATATAAATGCAAGATAATTTTGAATGCAAAAATGAGTAGTGTAAAAGTACAAAGAAGTGTGTATGTGAATTGTATTGAATATCCAATAGAGATAGTGCTAAAGATTGTGAAAGGAAAGATCATTTGTGTTGTAATGCCTTATTCAACATAGTGTTGTGTTGGAAAATCACAGTAATTTTCTCTAAATCATATTGTACCCTGCTCTGAAATAGTGAATCTCATTAGGTCCTTGTATCTTTCTCTAGAAGTTGTGTTGTATTCAATTCAGCAAGTTCTTTGTATCTTGCTTTAAGGCAGTGATCCTTCCTACAAGCCTTTTTGGTAGTGAGCCTTACATTGTGAGTTAACTTTCACCGTGGATTTTCCCTCATAAGGTTTTCCTTGTAAATCTGGTGTTCTCCTTGTGCATGTGTGTGTTCTCAGTTTCCTTTTCTTAGTTTCAATTGTGATTATTGCTATATATTGCATTAGTAAAGTTTGTTGAAGTTGTTAAAGATTCAAATTGCTAGATTCTTCCATGTTACTACTCTTCTTGAAGTTCTATCTTTATCTACTAAAGGAGTTTAAGTTGTGCTGAAAGTTTCAAGTTCCAAAAGGGGTTAAGTTTTTGTGTAGACTAATTCACCCCCCCTCTCTAAGGCTTTGATAGTGTTCAAAAATTGGTATTAGAGCCAAGTTCCTCTATAGAAGCTTAACAGGTTGAGGAAAAGATCCATGATGGCACATGAAGGTTCATACAATGGTCCTAGGTTTGATGGGACTAACTACTCCTAGAAATTGAGAATGGAAGGATACCTAAACTCTCTTGGTTTTGGGAGTGGAAATCAGTCAAAAGTGGTTATACTACTTCAACCACTCTTAAAAATCCAGTTGAAATCATACTATATGAATGTAATGCCAAATCCAAGAATGCTATCTTGTGTGGGTTGGCTGATTCAAAAATTTTGAAGGTGATGAATTGCAGTTCTACCAAAGATGCTTGGGAAAAGCTTAGTAGCATCTATGAGGGAGACACTAAAGTGAAGCAAGCTAAGATGAAGATCTTCAAAAGTAGATTTGAGACTTTAAAGATGACTAAAGATGAAGGAATTGCAAGTTATTTGCTTTGGGTACAAGAAATTGTCTTTGGAATCTCTAGACTTGGTGGAGAACTGAAAGAAAGTGAAATTGTAAAGAAGTTTTTGAGATCTCTCCCAAAATCTTATATTCATAAAGTTTCAACCATTGAAGAATCTAAATACTTGGATCAATATTCAGTTGATGAAATGTTTGGTACTCTTACTGTCTTTGAGATGAGAGAGTCTAGTCTAGATGTTCTATTTAAGAAAGAAGTTGCTTTCAACGTTAACAAAAAGATTGAAGATGAATTTGCTGATCAAATTGATGAATTTGAAGAAAAATTTGTGAGAAGATTGAAGAAAGGCACTGGAAAATATAGGTAAGGTACCATTCAAGAGCTTCAATTGTGGAAGAGTTGGTCATTTTGCATCTAGATGTTCCTATAAAGAATTTTTTGATGATAACAAAATAGAGAAAATCAAAAGAGGATTTTATTATAAGGAGAGAAGTTGTTCATCCAAAGATAGAGATAATGATGAAAATGATGAAAATCTATTCATGGCTCTAGAAGGAAAAAAAGTACAATATTGGAGAATACAAAAAATATAATACCTTGCAAAATAGCAAGGTTAGTGAAAGATCTATGGCAGTGTGGACTAATTTTCATGCAAAGGAAGAGGAAAATGCTTGGGTGATTGATAGTGGATGTTCTCATCACATGATTGGTGACAGAAGTAAGTTCATCAATCTCAAGGTCAATGGTGGAGTTGTTAAGTTTTGTGATGATAAGTTACCAAAAATCTGTGGAAAAGGTGATATAACAATTGATGGAAAAAACAAAGCTAAAGATTTCCTTTATGCCAAAGGCCTGAAACATAATCTCATGAGTGTCAGTCAAATGTGCAGAAAAGGATACAATCTCACTTTTCATGCTAATGGATATGAGATCAAATAGGAAGGTTTTGGAAGGCTTGTTACTGAAGGAACAAGGAAAAATGGTAATGTCTATCATCTAAAGGAAGATACTGGAATAATTTGCTTATCGGCTCAATCTAGAGAAAGTTGGTTGTGGCATAAAATAATGGGGCACATCAACTTTGACAACATGGTGAAAATTAGTTCCTCTCATGCAATGAGAGATATGCCTAGGATAACCAAGCCTGCAAACACATTGTGCAAATAATGTTAGATAGGAAAGCAAACAATGAATAGTTTCAAAAGCAAGGAGTGTTCTATTTCAATTCCATTGGATTTTATTCACATTGATCTATGTGGACCTACAAGGAAAAGGAGCCAAAAAGGTGAAAGGTATTTTATGTTGTTTATAGATGATTACACTAGAATGACTTGGGTTACATTCTTGAAAGAGAAATCAAAAGCCTTGGTAAGTTTAAGATATTTAAAGCAAAAGTAGAGAATGAAATGGATGCTAGGATCAAATGTTTAAGGTTAGCTAGAGGAGGTGAATTTACTTCATATGAATTTGAATTTTTTTGTGAAGATCATGGTATTCGGAGACATTTGTCTACTTCTAGAACCCCTCAATAGAATGGGCTAGCTAAAAGAAAAAATAGAATAATGCAATAAATTGATAGGACAATGTGAGAGATGTTGATCTACCAGATATGTATTGAAAGGAATTAGTTCACACGGTTGTCTATCAACTTAACATAGTGTAACTAACAATCAAAAATAATAAGACCCCTTATGAGCTATGGTATGGAAGACCTCCGATTGTTAGATATTTTTAAATCTTTGGCAATAGATGCTACATCAGAAGATATGAAGGAGACCTTGAAAAGTTTGATTCAAGGTGTGATGAAGAAATATTTCTTGGTTACTCAACCAAGAACAAGGTGTACAAATTCTATGACAAGAGATAGAGAAATATGATTGAAAGTACAAATGTCAAGGTAGATGAAAACTTGTGTCAAATATCACATGAACCTAAGGTTTCTAGATTTGATATGCTTCCCTGGATTAAAGAAGAAGAAATAGAAGAGAAATAAAAAGAGGAACCAAAACCAGTGAAGACTCTCAAGACTCCAAAATATGTGCAGAAGAATTTAGACAAAAAAGGTGTGTTGATGAGAAGAAAGTTTGAAAGAGAAAATGAGCAAGTGAATTTGTGCTTGTTGTCAAAAGTGGAGCCCAAGAACTTTGCTAATGCTATCAAAGATGAAAATTGGATAAAGGAAAAGGAGGAAGAACTAAATCGGATAGAGAAGAATCAAACTTGGGAATTAGTTCCTAGACTTGTTGAAAATAATGTGATAGTCCAACAAAGTGGGTATTCTAGAACAAGTTGAATTAATATGGTGAGGTGGTAAGGAACAAAGCCATATTGGTTTGTAAGGGATATTCAAAAGTTGAAGGTGTTGATTTTGAGGAAACCTTTGCTTTGGTAGCCAAACTGGAGACAATAAGAATGTTTATTTCTCATGTTTCTCATAAGAACTTCAAGGTATATCAAATGGATGTCAAGTCATCTTTCCTAAATGGTGATCTAGAAGAAAAGGTATACATTGAGAAACAAGATGGCTTCCAGTTATCATAAGATCTGGACATGTTTGTAGACTCAAGAAATCTCTATATGGTCTCAAGCAAGCTCCCAGAGCTTGGTATGCTAGATTGGATAAGTACCTACTTTAGCAAGGATTCAAAAAGGGTAATGCAGATAGTAACCAATATATCAAGGTTTAGGAAGAAAATTTGTTTATTGTAGTAGTATATGTTGACGACATCATCTTTGGTGGAGATGGTGATATGTATAAAAAAATTGCACAAGAGATACAAAAATAATTTGAGATGTCAATGATTGGTGATTTTTCTTTCTTCCTTGGACTTAAAATTATTTAGTAAGATGGTGGGATCTTCATTTATCAAGATAAATATGTCAAGGAGATGCTAAAGAAATTTAGAATGGAAGACTCCAAACCAATGGGTACTCCTATGGTGATAGGTTGTCACTTAAGCAAATCTGATGAGTCTCTATAGGTTAATCAAACTCTTTGCAGGTCCATGATTGGGGGTTTGTTGTATTTAATTGCTTCTAAACTAGATACCATGCATGTAGTATGTTTGGTTTCTAGATTTCAAACCAATCCTAAGTAATCTCATGAGAAAGCTATGAAAATAATTTTTAGATATTTGAAGGGAATTCCAGATTATGGCCTATGGTACAAAAAGGATCAAATTTTCTCTTTGAGTGCCTATACTAATGTTGATTGGGGAGGTTGTGTTGATGACCGAAGTACAAGTAGAAGTGCATTCTTTTTTGGAGATAGATTGGTCTCATGGTTTAGTAAAAATCATGATTTAGTGTCTTTGTCTATAGTAGAAGAAGAATATATTGTTGTAGCATCTTGTTGCACTCAAGTGCTTTAGATGAAGCAGTCTTTGAAGGATGTGAAGGTGGTGTATGATGAACCTATTCCTATATTTTGTGACAATAAAAGTGCTATCAATATTTCCAAATATCTAGTAATACACTCAAGGACTAAACACATTTCAATCTGGTATCACTTTCTAAGAGAGAAGGTTATAGGACATAAAGTCATAATGGAGTATGTGCCTACAAAGGACCAGGTTGTAGATGTTTTTACTAAGGAACTTTCAAATGATACTTTTCAGTATCTCTGGCAGAAGTTAGGGGTTATTTCCCCTCCTTGTTCTAACTAGATGCATTAATGGTGCATTTGTCCAGGGGGAGAAATTGATGGCATATTTGTTTCCATAGATTGATGAATGCTACCTCTCAGGGGGATCTAGTAAAAAGGGGAGTCTTGAAGAAGTTGTGAAGTTGTGAATGTATAGATGATTGAAGAATATTTTTTATTAGTCAATGGGGGAGTATGTGTTGTTGTTTCAATAGAAGATCTTTTTTCCCTTTTTCCCTAAAGTTAGAATAGGTGTTGTTGCTTTATACAGACATATATGGCCCTTTGTCCTTGATTTTAAAGGGGGGGAGTGAGCATGTGTGTTGCCATCAATTCCAAAGGGGGAGATTGTTGGTAGTTGTTGTCATTGATGTCAACACTGATGGTTGTCATTGATGTTAACACTAAGGAGATTGTTGGAAGTTGTTATCTTTGCTTTCAACACTATTTTTTTATTGTCTCTCATGATAAATATTTCTCTATGTGATTTTCATTTGTGTCAACATTGGTTATCATTGTTATATTCAGTTTGGGATAATATTGGTGATGAATTTCATGGTTGGATGTCATGCCTTATCAAAGAAGTGTTGTTGATGTTCATATAATGCATTATTACTGTCAGCAAAGTTGATTTCATAATGATATATTAAGATGAGGATTAGAAGCATGACTAACTATAGAGATATTTTTTTGAAGGTATACAATATGTATTATTCTCTCATGATGTTCTTAATGAAGCATGTGTTGCTAAAAGGAAGTTTTGGCCTCCAAAAGTTGCTTAAGTGTTTTTGGTTCAGGAAGTTGCATTCAATTATATCTGGGAGAATGATCTGCATTGATCCACTATTGATGCTTTGATCTTGTGGTTTGGTATTCAATGTTAGTATTATGTGGATGTTGCACACCTATCTTTTCAAGTCACTTGTGTTTCTGAGGACAGTTTTGTGAATTGTAGAAGATTGGCAGTGTTGTTGGTTGTCTGAACTAGTCCAAAAATGCTTTGTATTTCTCCACAGTGATGTATCTGCTCCTGTGGCTTGATTAATATTCTCTCAACATTCATGCAATATATCAATTCCAATCTCATGTGTTGAGGTGGTCTACAAGTTGATATGTTAATCTTATATCTCATGGTTAAGCATTTTGTGTTTCTAGAATATAATTTTGTGTTCCCATTTGATCTATAGTGGTAATAGATGTCATGATAGTATGAAATAAATGTATGAAGGTGTTTTTGGATGTTCAAGGAACATCCCCATGTGGTTTACACATTGCTAATTGGCTGATTTGGTGTCGCTTTGTGTCTTGAATTGGCTTTCTTAGTCTTTTATGGATATCTAGCCAATAGGGCTAGTTCCTTTGCTTGGACCATGTTCTCGGAGGGCTACGCCAACAATGGAAGATGTGTTATGATAGATTTGGGTCCTAACCTATCATGTTTGGAACCACATCAAGTAAATTCAATGATAAGTATGTTTATGGGTCGACTGGTTGTGTGCTTGAATGCTTCATCCACACGTTTCCTTAATGTCAACTTAGGTTGATGTGCACCTACGTGTAGATTATTTTGGATCACATTGGAAGAAGTGCTAATATTTTTTTGGTCCTCTTTATCTTTGAGAGAGGACCACATTATGTTTTGGTGGCTGACCAATTGAATTCATTGTTTATTCTCTTCCTAGCTGACCTAATTTAAGAAATGAACTATTGTGGTGGATATAAATGGAAGATCATTTCAGAAGCAACAATGAGTAGTGTACAAGTGAAAAGAAGTGTCTATGCGAATTGTATTGATATCTGACAAAGATAATGCTAAATATTGTGAAAGGAAAGATCATTTTAGCCGTAACGCCTCAGCTAATAGAGTATTGTGTTGTCAAATCATTATAATTCTCTCTAAATCATATTGTATCCTACTTTGAGATAGTGAATCTCATTAGGTCCTTGTATCTTTCTCTTGAATTCATGTTGCCTTCAGTTCAGCAAATCCTTTGTATCTTCCTTTAAGGTAGTGAGCCTTATATTGTGAGTCAACTCTCACTGTGGTTTTCCCTTATTAGGTTTTCCACATAAATTTGGTGTTCTCCTTATGCATGTATGTGTTCTTAGTTTCCTTTTCTTAGCTATAGTTTAGATTATTGATATATCTTTCATTAGTAAAGTTTTTTGAAGTTTTTAAAGATTCAAATTGCTACATTCTTCCCTATTACTGCTCTTATTGAAGTTCTATCTTTATTTTCTAAAGGAGTTTAAGTTGTGCTGAAATTTTCAAGTTTTGGAAGGGGTTGAGTTTTTGTTTAGATTGATTCACCCCCCCTCTTAGTCTCTGGTAGTGTTCAACAACCTTAACTCTCTATCCCAATAACTATCTCTTCAATATAAACTAAACCCCCTTTGAAGTCTATCTCTCTCAAAATTTCCCAACTATTTCTCTAAAAATCAAATCCTCCCTTGCAAGAATTGGTTACAAAAAAATTCGTAAGTGATGGCAAGTGCATTCTAATTTTCCATATTAAAGTTACAAATATACACATTACAATATCAATTTGCAATCAATTGTAAGAAGCTACAAACTCGATTGCATGTCATCTTCCTTTACTTCATTCTACACTTTTTGTTGTCTTCATCTATTAAGTTATCATTTTACTCTACACTTATTATTTTATCTAATCCATATAATGACTTAACCTCTATTGTAGTTACAAGAATTGGATTCACACATTTTTCTAATACCTAAAATATTGATCAAGATGTTAGGAAAAAATACCAATTTGATCAGACCATTTCCTACATAACCCCATAAGAGAAGCATACATATAATCTTACAAAATAACCATGATTTAAAGATCAAATACATACCACGAGATTACACAAGATGTACCCTAGAAAACCTAGCCTCCAAAAACATCCACACTCAATGTAGTATTTAGAAATGAAACATTACAATACATTTATAGAGGTTCAATGAATACTTTTGAAACATTAAGCTCTTATATGTATCTTCATGTTTTCAAACACATTGGGTAACCATGAACCACATCCCATGCCATGCTTCACGTATGCACTCAACAAGAAAATCTCAATACAATAATAGCTCTCTCAACAAGCCAACTTGCCAACCCCAACCTCTAAACATGTGCTAGCTTTTATAGATTTAGGCTCACACAAAACAACCAAGTGGTAAAGGTAAAGCCATGTGCCTTAAAGCCATTAATACACAAAATCATTGACCCAAACATTTACATTTTTCTACTAAGTTTTTCTAATATTAAATATTTTTTCCATATGCAATTCACACAAAATATTTAACCAATGTGACATACAACAAGTTACAAGTGGACCAAATAGATATTTAATTTGGTTACACACATCTCATATGCACCACAAGAAAATATTTATTTTACATAATTAAAATAATTATTTTCTTGTACAATGTGTACAATACCCCTTTCCTAACATCCTCCCACTTCTTGTATGCATTGCATAAGGGTCAATCAATTAAATACATTATCATAGTCATCTATGAGACCACATGAATCTCCAACATTCTCTCATGCTTCATCAAGATATATCCAATAACATTCAATGTGACCACCATCTCAAGCAAGAACTCATCTCATCCAACAACATGCCACCTAGGGAAGAAAAGGAACAAGCCAATGTGAAGGTGCACCAATCCAAATAACACAAGCATGAAATCCAAGTGATAGCAAAGACTTGATTTTTTTGTAAATGAAAAACCCACATGACTAGAAATAACAACCATTTAATGTCCCCTTTATATGGCCTTTCTAGTATATGTGGAAGCTCCAAATTTCTTAGAGAGGGCCAAGCTTTTTGTGATGGAATTTCAATAGCGATAACAAATTTAGTAAATCAAGAAAATCCCCATGGTACTTTCCAAATGCAATTTAGACCTTTAGGGAGCATTCCACACTTCTTGGAGTTTTTTTATTTTGGGAAAGCACCAAACTTCATTAAGTTTGATATCTTGGGAGTTCTTAAAATAATGTTGGCATGGTTGGAATTTATAATTGGCATGTTTTAGTATTTTCCGCAATTTTGTGGTTGTGTAGAAATATAATCATTTTAATTATAAAATGATTCATATAACTCAAAAGTAATTAAAATAATAGTCACCTTATAAAGAGACAAAATATGGATTTCATAGAAAGTATTAAATGATTACAAAATATAACTTCTAGAAAGATCCCAAGGAGTTAGAAAAGGAGATTGAGAGAAGTCATTTCCTCATTCTGGACATTCTTTGCAATTGATATTTTCTTGAAACCCCAATTATGGAACTAAGCAATTCTCTATAGCCTTAGGGAAAAAACCCTATGATGAAGATTGGTTTCGAGGGTGAAAGATCTTCCCTAGACAATTCAACGTGATTCATTTAGAGTCGCGAAATATGCTGAAAAGTTATAGTTTTGAGATTAATTTTATACTAAGTACAATCATATATTTCTAGTTTCAAGAGGCTTACAAGTAATAATTTTCTAGAGTTGCATTAAACAATAAAGATATTTCCAGATTTGTATTTTTTTCTACAAAGTGTTGAAAGAATTAAATTTTGATATTTGTTACAAATAATAATTTTGTGTGAGCATAATGGAGATTTGCTTGCATATATTCCAAGCCAAAGCTAGTTGCCCCACCTAGGCTTATTTTATTCTAGGCACCACCAAGGAGGTCACTATATCTACAAGTTGAGCTAAGCAATTTTTACATTTATCCCTACAAAAAAAACAAGTTGCGGCCTTTGAAGGAATGGAAAAATAATTTGGGAGAGTTGCCTAGGGTTTGGAAGGGATTTTTTCCTTTTAGCTTTGTTTGCTACAATTTTCCAATTACTAGATGACTAGGTCATTCATTTTTGTCTTTTCCAAACTTCTAATCAGCAAGTCACTTCCAGATGTTGACTATAGATCCAATGATGTATTGAAATAAGTTGTTTGAGCATCTTCCAGACTATTACTAGATATCATAAAGGTTGATTTTCTTTGTTGTTAGTGCACTATGAAGTAGTTGTTCAAACTTCAATATTTTTCCTAGTTGATCCATTTGGGATGTCCAATGAACACATAAGTGGTTGAATCATTGTTTTCAGAGGTATTTACCCATCTTAATGTCTCATAAGTGAACTATGATCAATTTTGTGTTAATATTTGTTTCTAGATTTGAATATATATGGAATTGTAACTAGTTGCAATGTTTCATTATTATTCTACTTGTTCATAGCATTAATATATTGAAAGTTCATTTGATGGTAATTAGGAAAGAATCTTCTTATTGAATATGAAAGAAATTATTCTTAGTTCATTAAATTGTGTTTTTTGTTTCAAAACATTTCTACCAAATATTGTTGAGAATAACATAGAATCCAATAGTTTGACAAAAAGCTTGTGAGTCAAATGTGTTATCTTGGAAAGATAATTAGAAATTTTTAGTAAGGGATATTACAAACAATAATAAATGCTAATTCATGCAATCATCCATACCTCCAAAGTTATGAAAACATCAGTATAACACATGGAAACAACATATCAAACCCATAATTGCAATCGCAAGCTCCATGTATAAAATCTATCAATGAAGAAGATACTCATCCAAGAAATCCCACTGCATGGGTAATGTCAAATATAACAATAGATCAAAGCATGCCAAATCTACCAATAAACACTAAAATTAAGGTGTGCATAATAATAAAACAATGTAGTAACAAAAAAAAAATCAAAATGATCCACATATGCAACAAAAATTGTTAAATACTCTCTCGCATCAAGTCGCCATCACTTTCCCAAGTCCACCACAGGAAACCATGTGAACATGAACCTTGAGGAAGTATCCACAAAGAGAAAAAATGTTTGAATAATATCACATAAAATTTCCTATCAACACCTAAAATTTTAAGATGTTCCAAGTTAGACCTCATTCATAACCCCAACTAAAAATTCTTAACAGCACCCAATCATTCAATCTCATAGATCAAAAAAAACATATGTATTTCTTATAACCAACATGTATATAAGCCTCTATAACCAATAAAAATCAAACTCAAATCCATTCCCAAAACAAAGAATAATCCCAATAACATCTCCTAAACTTCCTCATAAATTACATTATAACTCAAACTCATATACACAAGGGGATAACCATGTCAAACACTCCTCAAATGAACCCTCCAAAACTAACAAGCATAGCTCAAGATCCACACCCATGAGAAGACAAAGCTTAAAACATAATGATTATTTGTTGATTAGACCAAGACTGGGGAATGAAATTGCTCCTTCATCATGCACCAAGCCACAATGACTCTCTCCAAGAACAATCTCCTTTATAGATCCATCATGAACTCACACCCATATCCAGGTAAAGGCTCCTCAAACTTCATATTAAAAACTTCAAAGAGTAGTCATCTCAAAAAATGTCTCTAAACTCAAAATAAATTTAGCCTCACCCAATTATCCAAGTATCCATGAGAACCTACAACCAACCAATTCATGCCAGGCTCCAAATGCAACATCACTCTCTCATGAAACTCCTAAGAACATGACCAATGAACTAAATACCAAGAGAACTATCCAAATAAATGTCAAAACTCCCACTACATGTCTAAATAATGAAGAACACATAATGATATAGCATATCATCAAAACAATATCATATGCTCAATGAAAAAATCATACCATCCTTTCAACAAAGGATCACCTATCAAAATTTACAACACCTCAACCAAAAAATCTGCAATTCCTCCATGGCTAACCAAGATGTCAACATCTTCAATCACATAAAAATCACCATCTCCTATCAATAAAAAACATGTCAAATCACTCATTGTAGCAAATAGAATCCAAGAGCTCCTTCATGACACCAACAACCATTGTAGAAGATCATGCATCACCAAGTGATGAATCCACATCACTACCAAAGGTCCCACTAGACTATGATACTAATATATTCATGAGATTGTGATAACTATATATTTAATGAATATCACCCATGTTTCACATGAACTCAAATACACTATTAGCAACTCCAAATAATAAAGTAGAACTAAGATATCCAAGCCAAGAAGATACAACCACCACCGAAACATCAATATCAAAAGCTCGAACTAAATCATAAAATAAAGCTATTAATGACATCATGATAAACATCATGCTACAAGTCCCAATACCTGATTATCCAAATGCTCTACTCATCCATCCTCTCATCTTAGTGCAACATACCAATGCACAAATGACCATAGAAAAGGTCAACTAATTGAATCTATAACGACACTAAAAATACTTGTGAATATATACTATGTAAATTCGAGTCATACCACTACAACCAATGGTTGGCCAACCCATAAATTTTTTTAGCTCATATATCCTCAATTAATACAACTTTCAAACTTAACATCACATCAATAATCTATAAATGAAGATAACAAAGATGATACCATGTAGATCTCAAGACTAAAACATTGGATCACCTATAAATCCAATTCACCAAAAAATTCCACAATCAAGTAACCATAGTCAAGGAACCAAACAAGAATCTAGGAGACAAGAATAACCTCCCAACATTGAACCACACCACCACCTAGCAACTGCATACATGATCATGTTGTATTAATGTTCAAGTGCACATGAAAATTCATGACACCATAATCATCACCATCATTGTACCTATACTCAACTCACATTAAACCAAGACTCCAAGTCTCAGGCACATATCAACCATTTTTTAAACTAGAAGAAAACCTATGTATTTATCTCCAACAAAATACAAACTCTTAAAAACACCTCTAAACTTGTATTGGGAAGCACAAAATATTAAAACTAGATGTATCATCATATTAATCTCATAGAAACATTCTCTCCCACAATTTTGCACCTTAAATTTTTTCTAAATGATCATTTAATCACACCCTAAATATTAGACTCCTACAAATGTTCAAATAAGTACATAACCTCTTTTTTCTCATCTAAGTGGAAAACATATTGATCCATTATGTAGTACACAACACATGCAATGCATCACTTATTCAAATTAAAACATCCAATTATATATGTGAAGGATATGACATACTAACCATTCTAGAGCAATCTTAGAATGATGGCAAATAATTCTAATAAAAATAACAAGGTCTAAAAAGCCAAACATATATCAAGAGATCTTTTTGATGACTATAATCTAATACTATATTTGAAAGCTATGCCCACTAGAAGAAAATTTCTCTAATAGGGTATAAGGGGCCAAGGGTATAACATGCACATTGTTCTACCCATTGATTTTACTATGTTTTACCCACATGTGAATAGTTTATGAAACTAACACTTAGTCAATAAAAAACTTATTTTCTAATCGAATAACAAAATGCACATTTTACATTTCAAACTTTCTCATTCTAATACAAAGAGACATTACTAAATTCCAAGTAACGAATCCATATTACATAATTTCATGATAACATTTTTTTCATTTACAATTTATCAATAAGAATAGAGCTACATGATTACATACATAGCTTCCACAAGCTTTATGAAATAGAGATACAAATGGTCCAGATGTCCTTGTTGGAATAAATCTTCAAATCTTGGCCACCAATAGTATGAGGAAGAGCATCACTCAAGTGATTTTTTTTCCAACTACGGACTTACCGCGGTCCCCCACACATCTACCTAACTAGTAAGATGGCCCTACCCTTCGACGAAGATATTGGTTTGGTAACCTCATAATACTAGCCTTACTTAGCATGGTGTTATGTCCTAAAAATCTAGAGCTACCATACATTGGCTACAACCTACATGTATGACATTATTTTCCTAGTTTTCATCATTGGATCACAGTGAACTAAAAGTGTAAACAATGGCTACTTACACTACTTTGGCCAAAGAATTCAACACCCAATACTTCGAGTGTAGGTCATATGTTCACCCACCCTTAGCTTGATTTAGTATTTGACCATTCATACTCTTACACACATAACATACATTCCATTTAAAAAGGTTATGACATGATATATTAACTAGGTTACACCATTTCCCATGGATTATCCTAACCCCAGTAAATAACCAAGCTAACAACCCATGTTCAAACTAACATTCCTACTAAAGTAATTCAAAGAAACTTCATATCTCATACTTCACAACTTATGCAATATTCATATAATCTTAACTTAGTATAGTTCCTATTAGCAACATAACCACTTAAAATCTCATATATATAGTATATATGTATAACGGGGTTTCACCAAAACTAGACCCTTTCAAGAATCATGCAAGCTTATCCAAAGTAAGAAATAAATCAATTTCATGAAAGCAAACATAACATGAATTAAAAATCATTATTTCCCAAACAAAATCCTTCTTAGACAAATAACCTTCAACATAAAGAATAGAGTGATAAAAATCAACATGCCTGGAAATATAACCCAACTGATAATATTGGTTTCCAAGCTCAACCTCCACAAATTCGCTTGCTACTCCTAGAGTCAACATATCACCAAACTCTAGCCTCTCACCAAAAACTCTCAATAATCGAAAATTCACAAACAACTCTCCTTCTCACAAAATCTCTCTAAAATATGCTTGTATAGAAAACTATAGCAGAACAACGAATGAAGAAACCAGATTGGAAAAATGTAACTAAAGGTAGAGAGAATGCCCCTATTTATACAAAAATATAAGCATCTTAATGCTACAATTAAGCTAAAATCTGCCACCTTCCTATTCCAAATGCATTGAATAGGCTCATGGAGAGAGATGTGGCTGCTTAAAACATTGGTTTGCAAACACATATACAGTCCAACTTCCCTATTGAAGATGATTCACTCTTATCTTGTTGAAAATAATGAATTAAACTTAGAAAAATCAACCTACTGGTTTCCCTATTGAAATATAAGTTGACTACCTCAGCCAACTCGTGCAAAAGACCAAGTCTCATGCTCTCAAAAGCTATGCATTGGTTTATGGCATAGGAAATAGACTTCTTTATGTTTCATACTTCCTAGAATATGGCACCATCAATTCATACTTATGTGCCCTTTATTCAGGCATGGGTTTGAAAAAGTCAGCATGTTATGAATTTCACTTACTCTTGAAAATGACTCGATTCATATTACTTTATGTGTTGTTCAATGTATCAAGACTTATTTCATATGCGCTATATGTGTGCAACACTAAGCTTTATTCATTTCATTTTTCATGGCAACGCGTGATATATGCATTATAGTCTATTTCAAAATACTTTTGAATACACAACTATATCATATATATATTATTAATATATATTTATATATATTATTAATATATATTTATATATATTATTAATATATATAAATATATATTATACTCCTTGGGTAAGTGGAAAATGATAGGGAGGCAAAAAGTGGCCAATTCACTTTTTCAACCAGAAATAGCGAAAACGTGAGCATGTTATAGTAAAATGCACTCATGTTATGGGTTGGTAGTGACCAATCTTGGGCTCAGTCATTACCAAGCCAAAATGTGAGTGCATTATAACATACTCGTGTTATGGTTTCAATTTCAAAAAAGTTTTGCCAAAATGTGAGTGCATTATAACGCGCTCATGTTTTGGTCTACATTGAAATTTTGTTCTCTTTTTTTTCTCTTTCTTCTTGTTATCTTTTATGGAAACTATATACATGAAATAAACATTTAGTATATATTTTCAGGATGTTTGAGAGTGGTTTCAGCTCTCTAGGAATTATAATGAAAATTTTAGTTTTTGGAAGATCTTAAAAAATTCAGACTTAGTCAAATTTTAGTAATCAACAAGTTGTATTCTCTCTCTCTATCTATCTACCTATCAATCTCACTCATTTTTTATCCCTTACGCTTTAAACCTCTCTCTCACTACCTCCATCCCTTTATCTTATGCTCTCCCTTGAGCTCAAGATCTACATCTCTCTCTCTCTCTC
>VDFB02000003.1:10652818-10730338 GCA_007258455.2 Sequoia sempervirens
GGGGAAGGTGGGAATGAGATAGAGAGAGAGAATAATGAGATAAAGAGGATAGAGTGAGAGGGGGGGAGGGAGAAAATGGTGCGAGAGGAGGGAGTGAGATAGAAAGAGGGGGAGAGAGGGAGAGAGAGGGAGAGGTAGGGAAAGAGATAGAGAGACACAAAGAGAGAGTGATGGAGGGAGAGGTATGTAGAGAGAGGGAAAGAAGATATAAAGATAAGTACAAATGGAAGGAGAGGTAGAGATATAGGGAGGTGAGATAGAGAGGAAAAAGTGAGATAAATATGGGGGAAGAGAGGGAGAGAGAGAGGGAGGTAGAGGTAGTTAGAGGGACAGAGAGGAGAGATAGAGAGTAGAGAGGGAAAGAGGTAGGGAGGGAGACATAGGTGAGATAAAGAGAGAGAGTGATGGAGGGAGAGGTAGGGAGAGATAGGGAGAGGGAATATAAAGACAAGTAGAGAGGAAAGGAGAGAGAGAGATGAGATAAGTAGAGGGGGAGGGAGGGAGGAGGAGGAGAGGTAGAGGAGGAGATAGAGGTAAAGTGTGTGTGTGTGTGTGTGTGTGTGTGTGTGTGAGAGAGAGAGAGAGAGAGAGAGAGAGTAGATAGAGAGGAGAGAGAGAGAGGTGAGATAGAAAGTAGAGAGGAATGAGAGAGAATAGAAAGAGAGAGGGAGGTGGGAGGGAGGAAGAGGTAGAGAGGGATAGGAGATAAGAGAAAGTAGAGAGAGATGGAAGGAGGTAGGGTGGGAGAGAGAGGGGAGCAAGGGAGAGGTAAAGAGGGATGGGTGAGATAAAGAGATGTAGAGAGAGAATGGTTAGATAGAGAGGAGAGGATGAGAGAGAAAGAGGGGGAGGGAGGGTAGAGGTGTGTGTGTGTGTGTGTGTGTGTGTGTGTTTGTGTGTGTGTGTTTGTGTGTGAGAGAGAGAGAGAGAGAGAATGATGAGATCAAGTGGGGTGAGGAGTAATGGAGGGAGAGGTAGGTAATGAGAGGGAGAGGGGAGATATAGATAAGTAGATAAGGAATGAGAGAGGGAGGGATAGGTAGGGAGGGAGGGAGAGATAGGTGGGAGAGAGAGTAGAGAGGGAAGGAGGGAGATATGGAGGTAGGGAGAGTAATATGGATAGAGAGTGGTGAGATAGAGAGTAGAGAGGGAATGAGAGAATGAGAAAGAGATAGAGAGAGGGAGGTGGGAAGGAGGGCGAGGTAGAGAGAGATAGGTGAGATAAAGAGAAGTAGAGAGAGATAGAGAGAGAGAGAGGAAAGAAGGGAGGGTGGGAGAGAGGGGAGGGAGGGTGAGATAAAGAGAAGTAGAGAGAGAATGGTGACATAGAGAGATGGAGAAATTGAGAGAGATGAAAAGAGAATGGTGAGATAGAGAGGAGAGAGTGAGAGACAAAGAGGTGGAGAGAGGGAGGGACAAAGAGAGAGTGAGAGAGAGCTAGACATAGAGTAGAGAGGGAAAGAGGTTGGGAGGGAGACAGGTGAGATAGAGAGAGAGAGACAAAGAGAGATAGATAGAAAGAGGGAGAGAGGGAGAGGGAGAGAAGTATAGATGGGGGAGAGTGAGAGAGAGAGAGAATGGTGAGATAGAGAGAAGTAGAGAGGAAAAGAGAGAATGAGAGAGAGGTAGAGAGAGAGAGAGGTCTAGAACATAAGGGATACATAATGAGAGAGATAAATATGATACAACTTACTAATTACTGAAATTTGACCTCCTAATTATTGAAATTGGACATGTTGATTACTCAAATTTGACTAAGTCAAATTTTTTAAGATCTTCCAAAAAATGGAATTTGCATTATAATCCCTAGAGATCCAAAACCACTCTCAAACAACCTGAAACTATATACATGAAATATGACTTAAAGTATAATAAATTAAATGCCCATATGTAAATGTCAACTTATACTTTCCCTAAAAAAATAAGAAGAGAAAAAAAGTAGAAAAAAATCTAAATGTTTATTTCATGTATATAGTTTCCCTAAAAAAACAAGAAGATAAAAAAAAAAAGAAAAAAAATTCATTGTAGACCAAAATGTGAGCGCATTATAATGCACTCGCATTTTGGAAACGCTTTTTGGCACCTTTTGGTAATGCATTTTGGCACATTTTTGAAATTCATTGACAAGAAACAAATTTCAATACAAAACATAATGTGAGCACGTTATAACGTGCTCACATTATGTCTTGCTTTGGGAATCCTCAAGCCTTAGGCTTGGATTTTCTTTGGATTTCCAACCCAAAGGCTTGGAGTGCCTTCCCAACTTCTAAAGACATGTTTTTGCATATTCTACATGATTTCACATAATCTCGTTCATGCTAACCATCAAGTTTGCACATGTTTCAAGGTTGAGTAAATCGAACACCTAGGTAATGTTAGGCTCTTTCTTAGCTATTTAACAATGTAATTTTTTTCACATTTTGATAATGTTAAGGCTTTCATCTTTTTATTGTGTGTTCATTTTTGTCAAAAACTAGCGTTTGGTATTTTTTACTTTATTTTTTAAATGTTCATTGAAATTTTAAATAAATTATATTTTTATAAACTAGACTCCATTCTACACATTCAAAAAAAATTGATTTTCAATTAGTTTTCAAAAATTATAGGGGTAGCATGGCCAAAATTATGCTTTTCAAGATGTGTCCACTTTGAAAATTAGTAAAAAATTATCAGAAAAATCGGGCATAAACTACATGTTGTTAGCTAATTTCTCACTAAAGTGATTTTAAAAATACCAAAAAAAAGTTAACCTTTTGAGGGAGCCACAAAAGATGCTATGTTATATTTTTTTGAAAAAAACCAGCACCAATTTCTATGGCTCCCTTTTTGAACCCCTTAATCTCTACCATTTAAAAAAAATGGTAGTTTAGAAAGTAGACTCGAAGCACTATGACCATTGTTTTTGTTGCATCTTAAAATTTTGAGTGTAACTATCCTTAATTTCTCATCCAAGGTCAATATTTCTTGATTTCAGAAAAAGAAAAAAAAAGTGGTCATTTAAGACCCCTTTTTGGCCCCCCGTCTTTCTACACTTACCCCCTTATAATATATATATGATTGGTGGATAATATATTTAATAATTATATATATGTTTAAATTTATATACGTATATTAATATGTATATATATATGTTTATATTAATGTAATCATAAGACATATATATTATATATATATAATTATTTTAATATCCTTAATTAAACACATTTATTTACATATTCATCAATTGGTACATATATACAAAATGTGTATATATATATATATATGCCTTGTATGTCCAATCGATACTCCCATGCATATGTCATATCAGTACATGGATATACATAAGTATGAGTTATCAGAGACATATACATGTATATACATAAATACATTCTATGTATATACCCTATCGATTAATATATGAACATGAATAAATGAAAGAGAACTTATACTTATCACAAAGAGTCAATCACATATCCCCAAAAAAGAACATTCAAAGACTAACGACAAACCAATACAAAACATTCCCCAAACCATGACTCAAGATTACTTACCATTTCCCAAACTTATCTTGACTCAACTAGACCAAACTAGGACGTGAGTGTGTGTATGCTCAATTAGGCTCATTAACGGTTACCAAACCAAGTTCTTCTCCTTAGTGATATTCCCCCTCTCTTTCAGAGGTTTGAATATGTTCTTGCATCCAACTTAGTGCATCACAACAGTAGTTAGCCAATAACATTATATTCATATGCATCATATATTTTCATCTTCTAAACATTTATAATATCATATTGAATTACACATTCATTCATAGCATTTTCTGTCAAGATTCATATACAAAACACAATCATATATTAAATCATTTTAACTCAAAAAGGTAACAATTAATAGGTAATAACACAATGGGGTGTAACAAAGGGTAACCATCTAATCTATATATGCTAACATCAACGTGACATCATTGTTGGAATAGGAGCTACCCTAGGTGGCATGTTTGTACATAGTACGCAAGTGGGAATCTAGTGACGAACCCAATGGGAAGTTTAAATTGTTTCAACATTTAATTTTCAAAATTTGAAACTCTACATGAGGGGCTCAAGCTTAGGCCCACCTTATTAGGAGCTAGGACTAAGGGCCTAAGGCCTTGTCAACTTGATGACCATTGGTTGAGGGTTGACAACCATTGGTAGGGATAATAGTCTCGTACCAACACTTTGAATACCTATTGTTTCCCCTACCATTATTTTTTTAATTTATCAATGTAGATTTTACTTTTCAAAATACTTTTATTTTTATTTTTATTTTAGCTTTATTAAATTTTTACAAACCATACAACTATATGACCATACAACCAAAAAAAGGGGATGAGGCGAAAAATTTCCCTAAAACCCCAGTGGCTAAAATAGGTCAAGTTATATATGAATCGTCATCTCTCATGCCTCTTAGATTCAATAGCAAGGTTCATTTTGTTGTAGAGGGTCATATGTGAAACTTCCCTCATAAAGCCCTCATGATGAGCACCCAAAGCCCTTTTTTTGACTCTTTTTAAAACCCCAAATTTGCAAAAATAACCACATATCTACAAACTCCAAAACCTCAAATTTACAAATCACAATCTACACAACATATCTCATACCTTGAAATGTCTCAAATCTCTTTAGCATTTCAATGGATTCAACTTTGAATCATACCTACTCAAATAAGGGTTAAATAATACCAAGTAGTTCTCCTCCCACAACCATAACCATGGCTTTAATACCACTTGTTATGACAAAATTATCAGGTTGATCAAACCATTTCCTACATAACCTCATGAGACAAAAATATGTATACAAGCTTACAGAATAACCATCATGCAAAGATTAAAGACATACGACAATATTGCACAAGATACACCCTGGAAAATACCCTAAGAAATCCCTCAAGGGGGAAAAATCAACCTCCAAAATAATCCATGCTCAATGTATTATTCATAAATGAAACATTACAATACACTTACAAAGTCTCTATGAATACTTCTAAAACATCAAGCTCTTCTAATGCATCCTTCATGTGTCCAAGCATAATAGGTAACCATGCAACCACACATCCCATGCCATGCTTCACATGTGCACTCAATAAGAGAGCTCAATATAATGACAACTCACTCAACCAATGAACTAGCCACCCCAACCACTAAACATATGCTTGCTTTTATAGATTCAAATTCATGCCAAAAATCCAAGTGGTAAAGATAAAACCATGTGCCTCAAAATTAATAGTGTACAAAACCATTGACCCAAACATTTACTTTTTGTTTCTAAGTTTTCTCAACATTAGATATGTTTCCTATGTGCAACCCACAAATAAAATATTTATCCAATGTTGCATACAACTTTACAAGTGGACCCAAATAAATACTTAATGTGGTTAAACACATCTCCTAAGACACACCACAAATAAATGTTTATTTTACATAATTAAAATAAGTATTTTCTTGTGCAAGGTGTACAACAACCCTTTCCTAACACAAGATAGTTGATCACCACAACCAAATTTTATGGTTACAATCATAATTTAAAAACTCGACTAACTCAATGCAACGTGCAAATTTTTCTACTTGCCATGCTGAGTTGACACAACTCGTGTACCAAGTAAAAGTCGATTCATCCAAGTACTCTCTGTGTTTTTTATAGAGCTTCAAACAAGTTATTTAGAGTGACAAGTTTTGGGCATAAACTTGCCTAATGTCATAATTTTTTAAAAATCCACAATTTTATTTTTTAATTTATTTTTGTCATTTTATATTCATATTTCACCCAACAAAATATGTCTTTGGAATTCATGTTAGAAAACACACTAGGGAAGGATTTGAAGTGTAGAAACTAAAAAATGTCCACCTACAAACGTCATTATTTAATTATTCTCCTTGATCACATTCTTCTATTAATTAAATAATTTTAATTATTTAATTAATTCATTTTATCCTTCTTTAATCTTCCTTCGATTAATTAAATAAATTAATATTTAATTACGTCACTAACATTCTTTTCTTCCTATAATTAAATAAATTCTCATTTATTTAATTATTCAACTTTCACCCTTTAGTCTATAGTTAAATAATTATTTTTAATTATTTGACTATTCGTTAATCTTTTTCATACTTCTATAGTTTTAAATAATTATTTAACTATTCTTTACCATTTTCCACTATTAAATAATTAATCTAATTTTATTGTTTAATTCCTCTTTCCCATTTCCTTCAAATTTAATTAAATGGTTGCACAATCATTTTAATTAAATGCCCATTTCCCTTATTCTCTCAAAAATAAATAATCTAAATGATTATTTAATTCCTCCACTTTCCCTCCACTCCCTCTTTTGAATATTGATTGTTGATTCCTTCTGGTCTTCTTTCAATCTTGACCATCTATCCTTAGTTATCACTAGCCCCACTACTCTATGGTGCATGAAACCTCAATCATTGATCTTGGCATCTTCTAGACTTTTGATATCATTCGTCCATTCGAGAAGTTTTTCTATAAAAGAAGGTTGTCTCTTTCGTTTTGGCTTTACAACCACATTTTCTCCAAAATTCTTGCTATCAGTCATTGTCATTTGCAGGTACTTAGACACACCAAAATTTAAGGGAAATCTTGCAACTTGAGAAGAATGGAGGAGAAACAAGGAAGATAATCAAGTTCAACATGGGGGGTTTAGATTATTTTTTTATTCATTTTCTTTTCATGTTGATTGCACTTTCTTGTTTTGGATTTGGGATTTGGCTTAGATTTTAGGTAGAGTCATTGCTACTTGGTCTTAGCCATCTTATTCACTAAATTTCCCCTTTCTTATAGGAAGAATTAAGATTTGGTTATAAATAGTGGGAGAAAATTTTATAATACAGTTATAAAACTATTAAAGATGGTGTGCGCCATTAAGGATCATGTGGTCTAAAATACATTAATTTAATTTTGTTGGTGAGGGCTCCACTCCTCAACCTAGCACTATACCATGATAGGGAATGTACCAAGGGCTTTATCCCTAGACCTCACGAAGGGCACTCTCTGTGGACCTCACCAAGGGCACAACCCCTTAACCCACTAGGGATGTTTATTGTTACCTCAAGTCCAAGTCAAATTTTGGGTTGTCGAATCTAATTTTTCAACTATGGTTACAATGAATCCTTTTTATTATATGAAGTGAAATTTGTACATATACTATATAAGGTTGTTGAATAAGTGAATCATGAATTTCACTTTGGATGTTGCAAATTGTGTAAATTATTTTCGAAAAGGTGTGACCTTATCTGTAACGCCCCGACTTAGTTACGTTATAACAAAGAGCAAAAACAAAGTTAACTGAATAATTTTTTATTTTTTTTTCTAATTGTTTACACATATGTTATAAAGTTTCCAAGACGTTGTTACATAAACTTAATAAATAAACTCAACACATTGATCATCAACAAAAGTACAAATTTGATTTCATGTAAGATCCAGTTTATAAAACTACATACAATCAAATATCCCAAATGTCCATTTTACATAAAGTGAGATTTCAAAGAATCTCTCCATACATCAAAGGTGGTACAATCAGTACACTCTTATACAAGAGATAAATTTTCAAAACAGATAGTGTTCATCTGACATCAGATACAATATCCACGAACAAGCTCTGCATCAACAGTCACAAACAAAGTAGTAACTGGAACTTGCTGCAAGCATAGGATCACTGCAAGAAAGTTCTAAGAAAGGTGTAGCACGGTTTCCTCCCGACCACGTGGAACCCAAAGGTCCACTCCCTCCGTGCTAGGAGATAATTGACAGGTCCACAAACAAAGAAGACAGAACATTACATTTACGGGGTTTACAATTCACATTACGACATAACGTTTACAAATCAAAACAGATACAAATCCAATTAACAAATCACATTCAAAGAAATCTGAACATAAGGAACACCATCATGATATAGACTGAGAGTGTCATCACATCGTCGGGATAGGTTACCCTAGTGAATCTTCTTAGACTACCGGCCCTCTCCAAGAGTTACCCTAGTAGCCTCTACCGATTCTCGGCCCCTATGCAGACTAATGCAGTGTCGTTACATCTTTCAAGAGGACAAGATGGCGACTTGCCATTCCAGGCCTTCTCAGCCTTTTCTCAACCTAAACGAGCATTAAGAAGTAGGCGAGGCATACCATTATCTGATTTAGTGTTTAGAACTACCCAACCCCTAATATATTAGTTAGGTTATCACTTAATTAACACACCTACGTTAGGTTACCCAGACAATCACTATAGGATTCCGGCCCCTAACGCAAGCCACTCTCTCTATAACATGACTCAACATGAACGTCTAGGGATAGCTACTAAACATAAAGATCAAAACCACAATGTTTATATCATTCACTACAGATAAATCATAATCTCAAAGGTGACTCTTCAAATGACCACAAAATGGTACAAAGCTATACCCTCACGTGAAAATAATTCTAATATTAGCATCATAACATAAATGTAATAATCTTGTCAACATGATTTGCTTTCCTCCTAATCAAGGTAGAGATAAAATATAACATACTTCATTAACACCATGTGTACACAACTTCACCATTCATGTGTTCAATCTTTATAAAAATAGAGATAAAAATCATCCTTTGACATATTTAAATGAACAACTTCAATTATCATAATTCAGAATTCACATAAACAGGATAAACTATAACTTTTTATTTTATAATAAACATATATGCACGTTTAATAAATGCCAGTTTTCCATACACAAATTTGTTATATATATTATTATGCCAATCTAAAGTTAACTGAATGATCAATAGAGAGTTTTGCGCAATAGTTGTGGAGGGTATCCTTAGTTAATCTTGAGGATTTAGTAGATCCGTTCAAATATAATCTAATTGTTGGCATGCGCACAAGTTCTGTTTTCTAGAAATCACGCCTTGCAGAATATAAATAATAGTTATCGAAAAGAAGACATACTTAAGTCAGGCATTCTAAACCAGAAAGAGAAAATAAAAGACCAGCACCAAAATTGCACGTCTATTGACAAAATTCTAAAGGAATACGGTTCTAAAATTGTTAAATCAGGAGTTCATCAGGGCAAATGTAGTTTAAAGTTAACATTTCACAAATTATGGAGATGCACAAAAAGATACGCATGAATCTAAGAAGTAAAACTAAACATTTTCCTTTTACAAAACACTGCTACGCCGCCCTGGTTATTCTCTATATCAATCACCAAGAACAGGGTTCAAGATAAACAAAAAAAAAAAAAAAAAGAATTCAAATTATATATATATATACCGCAAATAACATAAGGAAGAGGCTGTGCGCTATTTCCAGTTATATCTATAATATAAAAACCCAAATCCAGTCACAGAAACGTAAATCAATTTCAAGCCATAGGGTTTAATTATATTGGCTGCGTTCAAACTTAGAGGGCATATTTCATACTAAATATTTAAGCTAAGAAAATGCAGGTGAAAGTCATTGTAATTTTCAGTTTAACTAATGCGTATAGACAATTTTATAATCAAAAGATTCTATATGAGGCGGAAGAGACAGTTTTGATATTATTATCATTCTACAACTCAAAACGCACAATACATTGAGACAAGTTTGAAGATCCACAGATAAAATAGGTATACAATATTGACTACAAAAATTATATTAATGAAAGATGAAGATTTGTAATTTAATTTCACAATATCTACCATAATCCACGAAGCCTCCATATAAACCACAGCTTTTTAATTTCTCTGATCAGGAATCAATTTATATCCGCTTTTGATTTTAGAGGACAATTCTTCATTCGTTTCTTAAGATTTCAAATTCAAGCTATTACTACTATTCAAGCTTTTACTATTATTTCACAGCCAGATTAAGGGCAACCTCGAATCTGGTATATTATGAATGCAAATTGTTCTTATTCTTTTCCACTTTAATGTTCAAAAACTAATTTGATTTTGTATATTGTTGTTGTTTGTGCAGGTTCAACAATATAGTTTTCTTCTATTGAACAACTAATTCCAACATCAAATTCCAATAAGTTTAGCATAAGAAATAAAATCATAGAAGAAAACCTGTTTCCGAAGTTTGCTAATTGGCTGAAAACGATTTCTTGAAATTTCTGTCAACTTGTGAAAACCTATCACCAGACTTCAACGAAGAATTTCCAATGAACTCAGCTTCAAAATTACGCTTCAAAACAAATCCTAAAGAACAATTCTTCTGAAACAATTGTTGTACTGAAATTTTGCTAAAAAGCTGCTGCCGTTAAAATTCTTCCCATGAATGTATGCACAATCTCCAATTTTCCCAAAAAATATAAATTCATGCAATCAAGATTTCAATCATTCAATTTTAACTGATAGTTCCATTTGCATTGTAAATAACTCATTCAGTTCAACTCATTCTTAAAATATTAGAACAAACCTTTAACTGAGAGATTCTCATCTCGTCGAAAATATCTTGCTTTAAAAATATCTATTTCACACAATTCAATTTGCACAATTAAAACAACAATAATATTATTTTAATTAAAACATTGTAAAGAAATAACTTATTTAATTTAACTTAATAAATTAAATCATTAACGTTGGTTAAAACATTAATAAACATTTAATAAAATTAAATATTATATTCGCAAACACAAAACAATATACAATTGAACATGACAAGACAAACTGGGCTACACGGGGTAACACAGAGATACTCGTTCAAAAACGAACGATGGTTTAAAAAGGACATGTCAATACCTCCGACAACATATTTATAATGAATTAGGGTATGCTCAGACCTGACAAGCTGGTGGAGCCGTTACCCGGTACCTGTGTCTGCAGGAAAACATCAAGGTTAAAACATATATATATAAACTTATGTTAGAAAACACACCGTGAATAAGAATTGCAGTGTAGCAGGGTACTCACGAATGAATAATGCTACACTATCTTATCCACCGACACAAACGAGCAAGATCAATCATATACAATCATATCAACATGATAACATAAGCAATAATCATAACCAATAAGCCATATCATGAATGAATCTATCACAGTATCATCGAACCAACATAACCAAATAACCAGGATGTCAATGTATCATCCGCAAAATCAAAACAACATAGTATCCAGAATCAGCTCTGAAATGAAACAACATAGTATCACAATGAACTAAGCATCTAACAAGCAGAATCAAACTAAACAATATGTCTAAACTGGAGGGACACTACATTATCCCAAGGATTCTTGGAATTTGATCACATCACCAATTTCACAAGATGTAAGAAAAAAAAGGTAGTGTCCTAAGTAATCTACAAGTTGCAAACTAAAGACAATGTAAATAGGATTCAACTTAAAAAAGGTGTGAACCTTCTTTAATGAGTGAATAAAATTCTTAAATTACCAAGTTTTTAATATGCAAGGTGAATAGGTTATCATCCTATCTAATTTACAAGGCACTAGATGAAGAGTTTAGAAACATGAATTTAGATGAAAAAAAAGGTAAAAACCTATGTTGGGAAGATTTGAAATACCCTTTAAACCAATTAACCTAACCTTCTACAAAATAATTGTAAAATGGCTAGGAAAATTGATAATATAAAGAAAATAATTGTGAAATAACTCACATTTTGTAACATTCAAAATGTTAAATCACTTGATTATTCATGGATGTTTGTGCATCAAAATCCCTTAGAAATCTTATTATGATCATGATGCTCTAAAATTAAGTTGAGATGGACATGGATAATCAAATTAGCAACATATTTGCTTTGGTTAACCACAATTCTTATTCAAGTCATTTTCCTTTCCAATGAATCAAAGATTATTTATACCAACTGCCTAATTTTCTTACTTATTTTCTCATTTGAAATGACTTATATCTTCTCACATCTAAATCTTTATCACTTTCATGATAGGAATGCATGTCTAATACATTGCAAATGGGTGAAATTTCTAACACTTATAACAACTCTACCTTATAAGCATTATCTAAAAAAATTTGCAATATCCTCTAAGGACAAACCTTGTAGTTTAATTTGTTAAATGTCCCTCGTGGAAACATATATTTTCTCATATGTACCAAAAACATATCTCCCCCAACAAATATTTTTTTATTTTTTCTCCCATCTAACTTAGTCTTATACATTTTACAACTCCAAATAAATCGAGCTCATTCACCTCTTTAAGCAGTTCATACATAATTATTGCAAAACTTAATGCCTTTACATGTTTATTTTCTATTGGGACATCCAACAAACCACTCACTCCTTTCAGTGACCTCCCATATACAATATGCAATGTTGTTTATTCTATAAAACTGATTATCCCATTATTGTAGGAAAGTTTTACTTGCCAATATCAAATCTTGCCATCTTGATATACTTTCCACCAAACATCTAGAAAACTTTCTTAAGATTCTATATACTAATTTTGTTTTTCTATCAATTTGTGGATAATGTGTAGAAAAAAATCTAAATGTATAACCAATTTATTCCAAAGGGTTCTAAATAAGTGGAAAAAAAGTAGTATCCATGTTTGACATCATTCTTTTGGCAACACATGTGATCCAACTTCATTATATTAGTAGCATAGCTAGTTTTTTTACAAGAAAAAAATTGTGTAATTTTCAAATATATCAACAATAAATATTCAATCATCACCTATGCCCTTTGTAATCCAAGAATAAATTTTGTGGCCAATTCTTCACAAGGTCCATAAGATGTTGGAAATGGTTTTAAGTTTAATAGTTCATCACATTCTAACTTGTTCCTTTGATAAACTTTCAAACTTTGTATCTTGCCAAAAACATATTAACATCATACATTCTAGACAAAAATATTTTTCTTCCACCAATGCTTGAGCTTTATCTCCTTCAAAGTGACCAAACTTCAACAAAATATTTGTCATGTCCTCTATGCTATCTAGTCCAACTATATCCGCTAATATGGTAGTCAACAATGCAACTCTCTTTCTTGAGAACATTTCCTACTTAATGAGAAAGTACAAATCCATGATTAGTAACAAATGAATATGATGCAGGAGCATCCATGGGCTCGTGCAATCTTGCATCAACCAAATTTTTTATTTTTTATTTTTGTTTGGTTTTTAACAAATGTTTTCCACAAATATTTGTAATTATTGGAATAATGCAATTTGAAATTAAATTACATTAACATTTCATGTTGAATGATTATGCCCGAAAAAGCAGGTGTTGCAAAGGACATGGAAGTGCAAAAATTCAAAATTTGGATTTTTGCAAGTTAAAGGTAATTTTTTAAGATTTTAATTTAAAATCAAATCTCAACTACCACAAATCCCTAAAAAATAGGGACTATCAAAGTGGGTGCCCATTTGATCAAATTGGAAACTTTGATGAGTGAGTTCAATTTTGGAAACTTCCAGTAAAGTGTGTGTGAGACTGGTTGCTTGCACAAGTGAGAAGTTTGATTTTTGATTTTTTTGAATTTCAATTTAGAAATTCTCTCCTCAGATTTTTGGGAAGGATGATTTTTGAGTTTGAAATGGAAATGAAATTGAAATTGAATTTCATTTCATTCCGGCAGATTTGGAAAGTTGGTAATAAAAGATAATTCATTTACATTTTGAAGTTAGTTTTCAAAGGCAGGAAACTCACAACTAAGGTGGATTTTTCTCTAAGGAGAAATTGCAGCAAAGTGTAAAGGCTTCAAGAATTTTATGGCAGCCATTGTTGAAGAGTGACAGAGTGTGCATGTGGGTTGGTTGTAGTGCTTGATAAGCACATAAATTATATGGAATGTTGCAAATTTTTGTAATGAATTCTATGATGTTGTAAAGGGCATATGTGGCGCCCATAGTCTCAATGAGACTTTATTATTTTGTAATTGCATATTTTTCATTTTAATGCAAGTTGCATGTTGCAGTTTCTTTCATACTTGTGTTGAAATTCACAGTGAATTGAGAATTTGTGTTTGTGATGAAATTAAGTCAGTGGAGAGGATTTTGTGTCACCCCTCCCTGCTTCAGTGGTATCAAAGCAGGAGTTCCTAAGTGTGCAGGCAAAGTGCCGAATGTGAGGCAGTTTGCACCAGGACTTGTGGTGTGTGTGATTTGTGTGTAGACAGATTGTCGGACGTGAGGCAGTCTATACCAAAGAGGATGAATGGGTCATGAGGAGGCCTGTAAGAATTTTATTTTGGGAAAATTATTGGGAAGAAGTGGAAAATAAGAATTACCATGAAGAATTTGAAAAGCTCCAGGCTCAAGCAGATGTATTGGAAAAGTTGATTAAGGAGAAAGTGGGAATACGAGAAGAGAGATTTGGGAAGAAGAATGTTTTGTTGAAAGAGGACAGCAAAAAGAAAAGAAAAATAAAGGATGGAGAAATAAAGAAGAGAAAATAGTCACTATAAATCATAAATTTAATGGTAATTTTAAAGATTTTGTTTCATCTGAAAATGTTTTGTTTGCAGGATCTAGCAAGGACAAGGAAAATGGTGAAAAGGAGAAGGATATCGTAGCAGAAAAAAAGGTATCTGTTAATTTTGTTAGTGAAAATTTACATGCAAAAGAAGTAGATGAAGCTATGGATGAAATTACAACAATTCCAAAAAAAGATTTTGATAGTCCTAGATTTGATAAAGGGAATGAAGAAGAAGAATATAGTCTCTTGTTGAAAGAGGAGATAAGAAAAATAGAAAAATTATTTCAAGAAGAAATTGTAGAAGAAGATGATGAAATTAAATCAACAGAGAGGGTTTTGTGTCACCTCCTCCCTGCTTCAAAATATAAGTATCACATCCACATCATGGATTTTATTCAATATTAGATGTTTATAATTCAAGGTTTGATAATCAATGTAAAAAAATTGTAAATGGGCTAGAATGGCATCATTTGAAACCCTAAATAGGGCACAACGCCTATAGGAGTTTGTGAGAACAAAAAACAACCAACCCTTTCAATGAAGAAGAAACTTGTATTTATATTATCTAGAAGTTGTGCACTCATCCACATAAAATAATTAGAAGTAGATCTATAATTTCACAATCACCCACCACATTAATGGTGATATATGTGATTGATGGCTAAGAGTTGGCGTGAGAACCATCAAGAGCTAAAATTTCAGCCACTGCATTAATGATAGCATCCATATCATGTCTTTTATTCAATATTAGATGTTTATAATTCAAGGCTTGATAATCCATGTAAAATAATTGTAAATGGGATAGATTAATGTGAAACCCTAAATAGCACACAACACCTATAGGAGATCATGAGAACAAAAAACAACTAACCCTTGCAATGAAGAAGGAACTTATATTTATACTATCCCATCCACATCATGTCTTTCATTCAATATTAGATGTTTATAATTCAATGCTTGATTATCAATGTAAGAGAATCATAAATGGGCTTGACTGGCATCTTTTGAAACCCTAAATAGGTCACAACACCTATAGGAATTTGTGAGAACAAAAAACAACTAACCCTTGCAATGAAGAAGGAACTTGTATTTATATTATCTAGAAGTCGTGCACTCATCCACATGAAAGAATCAAAAGTAGATCTTGAATTTCATAATCACCCACCACATTAATGGTGATATGTGTGATTGATGTCAAGGAGTTGGCGTGAGAACCATCGAGAGCTAAAATTTCAACCACTACATTAATGGTCGCATTGGTTTCCTTTATTTTTCCATCACTATAAGTACATATGGATCTACAAATTTGAGGTGAAAATTTGTTTCTAGGCAAAAAAATCCTTTTGGAGTAGTTGTGGTGTTGAATCAGGTCAATAATAGCACTTTAGGTCATGGAGTGTGGTAGGTAGGATTGAATAGTCTAAAACATGGGAGTTTTGGAGTTTTGGGGATTGAGGGTTGAGGAAACCTCATAACCCATATCACTATCAAGGAGTCAAGGATGACAAGGAATTCATACCTTGAGGCATGCAAATAAGAATAATTCCAAACCAATGATCCCAATAAGATAACATAGTGAAAAGTGTTGGGGATCAAAGTTTGGGGATACGTCATTCTGTCACGACCCCTATTTTTAGTGTTCATATTTTTACAATGTTTAATTAAATTAATTGATGGTGAAATTAAAGTACAAAGAAATAAAAAATAATTAATTATAGATTTTATTCTCACAAATAAATGATAATGCATGGTTATTTAGAATAATTATTTTATTCTCAATTGAACGATATTTCTCTATTATTATTTAGAATAACTATTTAATTTGCAAATAAATAATATTTATTTATTGTTTATAAAGGGTAAATATTTCTTTTGCAATTTAGATATGGTATTTCCCCACTATTCAGTGTGGATAATTAGGAGTTGTAACTAAAACACAAATTCTTTATTATTTATAAAAGGAAAATAATGTGCATAGAAATAAATTTTATTTTTATTTATTCTTTTCAAGATTAGGTTTTGAAAACAAAAAGAAAACTTTAAAAAGGAATGAGGAGAATAACAAAAACATAATAAGTTGGTTGATCTTTCTTGATTGATCGGAAAGGAAATAACTGCGGAGAAGAGGGTTTTTAAAAGCACAAGTAAACTATAAGTGGTGGAAAGAAGAGGAGAAAATAATACAAGGGAAAGAGGAAAAGAATCTACAGGAGGAGACTTCCAGCAACAAGGACGGAAACAGGAAGAGGGAATTCAATTGGGAAGCGTTTTCCAGGTTTCAATTTTTTTCCAATGTATTTTAATTTTCAACTAGGTGAATAAATAACTATTTGTGGAAAGATTTGATCCTCTCTTAAAAATCCCTTTTGAAAAACAATGCAAAGTTAATTAAATGTTCTATTATCTAGTTATTGTAGGTCAATCTCATGGTTGTGCAAATCTGTTGTTTTATCTCTTCTTTTTGTATTAAACTATATATATCTATATAAATTGTATATACATATATAAATAGATATAACATTATATATATTTTCACCCTGCTGCTGTGAATCATGAATTAAATTTCAAAGTTATTGAACTGATAAGTGCAATTTCCCTTTTATTCTGTTTACACGCCTCCTGATTGAAAGACTATTACATATTTATATATATATACAAAATTGTATATACATATATAAATATATAACAATATAATTATATTAGTTGTTTTCAATTGGAAACTCAGAAGCGAGCTTATGTTGAATACACTGGTTCAAATTTTTGTTGGGTATTTATGTTATATATATTGGAGGCTTTGTGTTATATTGGAGAAGGTTTTAAAGCCCCCATCTAGCCATGCATCCCATGGGGATGGCTGCCGGTGGAGGTAGTTGCCCCTCCACAGGCCGCGGCCTGTGGAGTGGGCGCTGCCCCCAGAGGTAGTGCACCCCCATATGGGGGTTGATGGCTCTTAAGCCAAACACATAAACTCATTTTCTTTCTATGAATCATCTCTGTTTATTTTGTTTTAGCGCTGATTTTATTAACATTTGAAATTATATATATATATGTTGATGTATATTATGAATTTCTTTGGGAATATAAATTAATGGCATGGCTGTAGCTGTATATTATTTCATTGAAAATATAATTTCTAGAAAGGAGAAATATATATATATATATTCTTACAATACATGTATATATGAATATAAGATGTGTATATACTTTGGATCATTAAAAGACTAAAGTTGTGAACTAGACTACTATAGCAATGTTCTCTAAGGGTAATAAGACAGTTAATTTCACCAGCAAATAGATCTCTTTACGTCCCTTCATGTTCATTTGATGTAGTCTCTCATTGGGACCTCATATAACTCTTGGTTGCATATTTGTGCAAAGTATTTAATTTGAAGCTTATAAATACAACTATCCTTCATTGTCATTTGTCGAGTGCATCAAACCATATCAATAAAAAAATTTAATGCTTATCCTATTAACGTTATTTCTATAAAGTCATTCCAGCTTGATGCTCCCTTAGTTAAGATGCTTATCTACCTAGGCAGTTTTAACTAAACTCATTGAATTCAAAGCCTATATTAATAAATATATATATGTGCCTAAATATTAGACTAAGTAATGAAGAAAAAAGGTAAGATCATTTATTTTAGCATTTATAATCTTTGGAGCCTCGTATGAATTCCTTGATTCTTTTAGAATGAACGGGTAATAAATATGTATGAAGTTTTAGTTTTGTCATATTAAGAATATTGTTTTAAATTAATGAATAGAGATGTTACAATCTAGTTTTAGTTTCGTCATATTAAGAATATTGTTTTAAATTAATGAATAGAGATGATACAATCCATCATTAGTATCAGACATATCCTAGAGATACCTTACTATGTTCTTCCTTGATTAAATGCCCAAATTCCTTACTATAAGGTTATTGTAAACCCTTGACCTAATGAGGAAATTAACTTGATAAGTCTAAACACATAAACTAGGGATTGGAGATCTCTCCATGGTTGATTATGTTGTACACCAATAACATGATTTAATCTTTTTAATGAACATGTATGCCCTACTGTTATTCTCTAATTATCAGTAGCTCATGTAGAATGTTAAATTTAGTCATTAATGCATAAATATGTTAAGCATGAAATGTTTGTTTAGATCTGAGAAGAATGGTCCTTATTTAAAGCATGAAGTTGTAAATATTCTAGAGATAAACTTGCATGTTAAATATTAGATGCATGAAGGAAATATATGTGAGTCTATATTTACATTTCTTGTCAAAAGGTCCTTATGCTTGTTCTAAAAGAATACAAAAGTATAGATTTTATAGTACAACCCTTGAATGATAATTAAGGAATCATGTTTATTTATTGTAATTGCTCCTTTAATGGTGTAATATATTATGTGCATTAAAGTCTTGCCTCCATTAGAGTATTGATAAATCCATAATGTCTCATCATCTATAGAGTATCTTGGAAAATATGTGCCTCTCATGAGTTAATTATATGAAGAAGATTCATACATTATGAGTATCATTTAGCTCAAGATCATTTAATTCTTTAAGAGTTGATTGTTTATAGAGGAATTGGGGAATACATGAAAATCTTGTAAACTGTATGCAAAACAATTGGGTTATTATCTGACATGCTTATACCATAAAGATTCTAGTTCTAGATAAATGTTATGTAAAGGAATAGAGTAAACCTCTGTAGTTGATGACTTTACTAATCAAACATGTGTAATGAAGTTGTAAATGGTCATGTCAGTGAGACAGCTTGATCATTGCCAGCGAGGCATCTTGTAACTAGTAAGGCATTTCATTAAGCCAGTGGGGCACTTTTACGAGTGGTTTTTCATCCCTACAAGGGTTTTCCGCTCATGAAAAATCTATGTGTTATGGTTCTTTGTGGTTGCATTCATGATCTTGCTATTTCCTTAATTTGCATTGCAGTAGTTGAATTTATATGTATTACAGAGATGAAAATTCTTGTGTAAGCCTTCATGGCTAAATCTAGTGAAGGATCGACCTTGTTTTGATATACTTGATTCATTGATGTATGATAATCCATTTAAATTTAAGTGATGAAAGTATTTAAATTATCTTATTCTGCACCTCTTTATGATTATTAAATTATTTTGGAAACTAAGGTATAAAATTTGTAATTGATATTTTTGGATCTTACACATTCCCTGTACAACATTAAAGATAGTCCCTCATCTTTGACTCTAACAAAAATGTATACAAGAAAATATTGAAAGTTGAGGATTAATGATATTGAGGAAAAGATACTTGGGTAAAGGACCTGGTTGAAACTTTGGCTTCAAAAGGTAACTTAGTGTGAAGGATCGAGGAGTCAAAGTTTGGATGAAAGCATGCAAGTAAGGAAAACTTCAAAAACTCCAACAAAGGAAAGGGAAAAGAGTGAGGATCAAATGAAATGGATGACAAGAAGGAAACCTGTAATCTCCATAGGGAAAAAATGATGAAGGTGAGGAATAGATGAAAGGTATGTCCAGAGGGAAAAGACCGATATCCCGACAAGGACAGAGGAAAAAGGTAGAAGTTGGTAGAAAAACACACCTAGAAGAGAAACTTTGAAACTCTAACATAAGCACAATCCTTAAAAATTAGAACAACAAAACCCCCACACTTTGAATTTTTGAGACCCTTTCCAACTTTTGAATTTTTGAGACCCTTTGCAACTTCAAACACATGAAAATCACATAGGGGATGAGAAAGAACAACATTTAGGAAATATTGACACATGGAAACCCATACAAATATTTATAACATACATGTGATAGAAAAAAAGAGACCTAAGCACACAAAGTAGGTAGAACTCAAGAAAAAATTGGCAATATCATATTGAGTCCCAACAATGGCTCCAGTTGGGTACATGTGCCTCTTGCAAGCACAATGAAAATCAAAATTTCTTTAAGAGAAAACCCAAAAGGAAAAAAGGGAAAAGAAGGGAGGGGGAATAAATAAAGTATTTGCATAAGGAAAAACACAAGGAATTATGTACAAGACAACAACTTACAACCAACGACATGAGAGTGCTTAAACATTGGGAGGTATGGTTATAAACAAAAATTGCAAACACTTGTAGGTTAGACCTTGCATAGAAGATCCATGGCACTAGGTCATGGACAAGATGATCAAGAAAACTTGTCTCTATAAAAAAAAACAGCATGTTGAAGGATGTGATATCCCTTAAACTAATACTACATCCATCTTGAAGTTACAACAAATGTTGAATTTTACATGCATGCATTGCAAATTGTCAATACTTTGGTCACCATGATAGAAGTGAAAATGAATTTCATATGAACAAGGAAACCACAAATAGTAGGAGTCATTCTCACCCTCATCCATATAAGAATATACACACAAGCTCCTTGGTAGCATGATGCACATACAAACATGCACATAAATCAACATGAAAAATATCCTAATGAACACCAAGCTTAAACGTGTCATTTTCAAGTGAAACCTCAAGTTGAGCTAAATCATGTAAATGCTTTGGTTTATCCAAATCCTACAACCTGGTTGCACCACATATTTTGATGTATCCCTCCATGATTTAATTTTTAATCTAATTTAAATTCAATTATGTATCATTAGCATATGATTCAAAAATTTGAAGGACTTCAAGTGAAGACACAATCTTCAAATTACCCCTTTATTTTGTATTCTTCAGCACAACCTACTATAAAAAATTGTTGTTAAGAAATTGATCACTAATTTGTTCTCCCTTTCTCCCACAAACTAGAAACTTGATCCATATGAGAACACATAACATCAACATTAACATGCTAAACCAATGAGCTCAAAAATGTGTCCTCAAAGCAATTCTTATAACTAAAAGATAATTTCTCCAAACCAAGTTCAAAATTCCATCTCAAAATCTTCAAGGTTGCAAGCAATGGAATCATGCACTCCTTCACACTCATCTTTCTCATTTGCAATAAGGTGTGAGCCTCATCCATTTATGTACCAACAAAGCAAGGAAGGACATCCAATTAATAACAAACTTGCTACACTTCAACTTCCTTATCTACATCTTCAACAAAAGTGTTGTCCTCTAAAATTAATCCACCAAATTTACCATTAGGAATAGCCACATCCCCACCAACATTAGGATATAGAATATCAATTACAAATGTATTTAATAGCATTGGCCCACTCAAACATCATGCTTAAATTATTTGGTTTATAATCGGGGGAAGCAAGCATGCACCAAGATAGAAATCCTCACAATAGACATCTATGCATACATTTTCAAAGGCATATACTCAAGTGGAAGAACTTTAATAGCAATAGCAAACCCACTGTAAAAATCAGAAGCAATTTCACCATCCTACCTTCTAAGGTATTCTAGACTTCAATAAGGAGCAAGGCCATATATATGTGCATCTAACTCATTGAAACCAGCAATAAGGTCATTTTTTTCATCGTTAAACATTACTATTCTGACATGTTGGGCACTTTTAGATGTAAATTAATTATGGGGCTAATCACTACCAAAGTCAAGCATGCATATATGGCTTACTAAAGTAGCAATCTCTTGTGTGGAGGGTTCAAATAAATGTGCAATAGGTTTAACTTTTTGAATTTTAGGTACAAAATCAACCATACACTCAAATGAGGAATCATCATAGTAATCAGAAAGATCCGTGATTACAAAAAATAATTCCTCCTAAAATAGGACTGCACTCTCCCCATAAAGATATATCTTTGCATAACAAATTCATGTCCAAGAGACAAAGTAAGAAAATAATTTTTATGTAACTTGACTAGTTGCTACACCGAAATGGGAAAAGACTTTTAGTATCACCAACAAGCAAATGTCAGTAGAAGAAAATTTGAGATTGTGACAAAAAAGTCACCACCTCATAAAATGAGGAAATCCTTGAAGCACACTTGACCTCCAAGGCAATAAAATAGTTATGGTTTCAGACCACCAACAAAGTCTTCAATTTTATTTCAACTCGGAAACATTCCTAATTGGAAGCTCATTAACTTACACCAACAAAATGCATTCCTGATACTGACGTAATTTTGTTGGCATCAGTTGACAAGTGATCAAACTCACCAAACCCAGTTGTTTCTTCAATGATTGTGTTGCAAAGGTCTTCAGAATATGAACCAAAAATTTACATCCCTGACAATCGCACCATTTTGTTAAGTCCCAAATTCATTGCTCTACAATCCTAAAACTATTTTCACCTATAGGGCAAGGGTTTTGTTCTTAAGAAGGTAAAACAAGGGTTCATCAACATATTGAGGAGGGCTAAAGGCCAATTCTTGAGAGTAGGTTCACTCTCCTTCACTTTGGGCTCAACTAAATCTCGAATGGTTTTCATAGTGGAAACCTTAAATAAGGTTTTCATTATAACCAAATATATACACATATGATAAGTGTTATGCCTTGCATAACCAGCCCATTTTATTTTGTTTTGGAACAAAATGGGTCCCCCTTTTCTTTTCTTTTGTACTCCTTTGATTGTTTGGTTGGGTCTTAGGAGTTGTTCATTTTGCTCCTAAGTCTGTCTTTTTCTCTGTCAGAGGCGGGTCTAGAACGAAATCTAAATACAAAACTCTTTCAATGTTTCTAGTTCAGATATAGTTCTGACTCCGACTCTTCCTTCTCTTTTGTTTCTCCTTTGTTCTGTTGGTTATTTTAAACTAACACTTGGGTTGGTTCGTCCTCTTGTTTGTTGGTCGTTTCCTTGTGTTTTGTTTGTTTTCTCGTGTGGAAGTGGAATCGGGATTGGAACGAAAGTATGAAATTTCAAGTTTCCATATTGTGTCCCCGTTCTGACTCTGTCTCCGCTTGTTTTCTTCCTTGCTTTCTTTGTTGTTTGGGCCAGGTCCGGTGTTCGCTCTGGTCCCGCTTCCCTTGTGCTTGTGTGTTTTGATCTTTTCTTTTTGGTCGGGACCAGAGCCAGACCTGGAATCGAACTTCGAACTCTGTGAAGTTCCATTTTTGGTTTTGTCTCCACCCTTGTCCTCTTGTGTTGTGTTTTGGTCGTTGTCCTTTTGTCAGGGCCAAATCCAGGGTTGGAAATTAAGTAAGGAACTTTGTGTGGGTTTCTTTATCTTGTCTCTGACTTGGATCCATGTCTTCCTTACCTATTGATGTTCCGTGGACTTGACTTAACTATTTGTTCACGTCGTTGGTTTTGTCCCCGAACTACCGCATTTATGGCATTAAATGCAGCCTGTTTGCACGCACGAATTAATGTTTAAAGGTTTAATCATGTTTAAACTACCTCATTATCATTATTATTTGAATTGCTTAAGCAAACCACAGCCAGGGAAGTCTTGAAAGGATTGATTTTATCACGGAAGCAAGTTGCGGAGCGAATCTTGGCTAAATTCTGGTTAGTCCTGAGGAGCGTTTTGAGGTAGGTTTCTTTGCTTTTCCGTCTCCTGTTTGTTCTTTGGGGTGTGTTGTTTTGGCGTATTCACAGGAGGGTTTTTTTTTTGTGAATTTCTCTGCTTGCTTTTGTTTGTGCTTTTCTTTTCTTGTTATGTTTGTTTGGTCCTTTCTTTTCTGTTTCATTTTGTTTTGGGTTTGTCTTTCGTTTGTCGTTTTGTTTTGTTGTTTGTTCTGCTATCACTTTCGTGACAGGTTCATTTTGTCATGCTCTGGTTTTGACTAGGGTTTCAATTTTTGAGGTGTTTCCTTGCTTGGGTGATGAAGTTCGTCTTGAAACCCTATTTCTAGTCTTCTCGCGTTGATTTTGTGTTGTCCGTGTGGGATTCTCGTTATGCCCTAGTTTTCAGAAATAGTGTATTGAGCGAACAAGGGTTTTGCTCGACAACCAAAGAAAAATGACCTTTTCTAGGGTTTAAATGACCTTTTGTACGGAGTTGTTGTTGGAGGATTAAATTATTTTATTCATGGTTTCCTTTAAGCCCATGTGACCTAGGGTTTAAAGTTCATATGATTGTACCTTGTTTGAAATACTCTCCGTTTGCTAGAATTATTCCGCTCTCGTTCATTATGATGTGTCTTTATACCTTGTCCTTGAGCGGAACCGAATACAGAGTGGAAGTTGAATTTTGGAACTAACAATTAGTTTTGGTTTGGTTCCCGTTTCGGTCTCGCTTCCAACCCCGTTTTGGTTCTTATCCAGTTCTGATCTCCGCACCGCCACATGATAAGAAATATTTCTTATGCCTAATACTTATATGGTTCCACCTCTGATAAAGGAAGAGTTTGACTAAGTAAATATTATCTTAGGAGGATGGAGGAGGGATTATATGATTGACTAACCTGGATGTTTTTTTCATCTAATACAGTAAGTTGCTGCAGGAATCAAGAAATGTCAGGAGCATCAGATGAGGCCTCTCAGAGAAGCCAACTAGGTGAAACTTCATGCTAAGGAGTTAGACCGAAGAAGATCAAGGTGGAACAACTTTCGTATACCTTGAGATGTACGCATAGGGAATTTTCCCTCATAGCTAGCAAAATTGATTCTGACTGGGCTGATGTTACTGACACCAATTTGGACCCTTTTAACTATGAGGAATTGCATGAGGAGACATTCACCGAGGAGCAAGTCACAAGGAGGACATAAAGGATTGTTCAATCTGGGCTGGCACATGTTGCACTCTTCCCCCTATCTATCTAATGTCCAGAGTTGATTTTGGCAACAGCTAGGGCATATAACCCTGCTACTAGGCAGTGTGTGGAAGTAAAGGGTAATTTCATTATTGACTTCACGCCTCCAATGATCAAATTCATGTTTAATATACCTGATCCCAAAAATCCTAGGCAATTGAAAGAGGAAGAGGCTTTGAAGCTTTACAGTGATAATAAGGGGAGGAATATATTTCACATGAATAAGACTTGGATGAGGGTGGAGAAGAAGTCTCTGACCAAGCTTCCAGACCAACCTAAGAGGGCAGACTTTAGTAAAGAGATTGCAGATATAATCATGTTCCTTTCTAGGGTGTTTGGCAAAAGGGATGCTTCACTGTTTAAGGAATGGATGTTTCCTTTTATCCAAACTATTTTAGATGGGAGGCAATAATTTGACTGGTAAATGATAGTATCGGACAACATTCACAATCAACTGATAAAAGTGAGAGAAACCAAGCATTTCTTTATGACCTCCTATGTAGTTTATGCAGCTGCCCGAGTGGGGATTTTTCCTGGACTTCAAATAGTGGGTATATTGGGGGAAGCCCAAGGATAGAAGAGAGTGTGGGAATATTATAATCAGCTCACCTTGTAGGCATCAGAGCAACATTAGAGAAGGGTAAATGATGCCTTTCTTTATGTCATTATTAACAAACTTAATGGTGATGTAGGATATAGGCTTAGCAGGGAGGCAATGGCTTTTGTGAATGAGTGGGGAATTGGTTTATCCAGTACCCCACATTCACCTATTTTAGGTTAGAAGGCTTTGATGGTCACCCCCATTTGCTACCTAGATGTTTTGGTGATAGGATCATTCTAATGGAGTTTATTTATCAAGCCTTGGCTATTAGTTTCCAGTTTGGAAAAACACAAGACTGGTTGCCATAAGTTTCCAATGAGGCTGGGAGTCTTTAGTTGTCCACACATTCAGGAAGCTAAGGTCGTTTGTAACAAATTAGTTTATTTAAAGTTGGGCTTGTACACTACAAGTACTATGACCCAAAGCACAAGTTGAGGGTTTTGCTTCCCAGTGTCTTTGATAAGCACTTTATCCCACTTATGGTTGAGTTTGGGATAAAAGAAGACATTCCAGAAACATTTCCTGATGATGGGATAGTTTTGGATCTCGGGTATGATGCAAACAAGATTGGTACTAAAGATCTTGATCCAATAGATTGGAATGCTAAGGAGACAATTGACATAAAGCAGATTGCAAGACCAGTGTTGGATAGGAGTATTCAATGGGTGAGTTTGAGGACTAATCAGGCTGAGGCTCAATCATCTAAGAAGAGGAAGGCTGCAGGTACCACCCAAGGATATAAAAGGGAAAAGAGAAGGATGGCACCTAAGGAACCTTTAGAGTTTATGCCTTCTAATACACAAGAGGAGGTGGTTCCTCAAGACCTTTTAGAGGTGCAGGAAGATGAAACAATTGTAGAGGAGGGGGCTTCTACATCTTCTACAGGGGAGGTATCTACTCAGCCCTCTGATACACAAGAATTAGGTCAAGAATCACCAAATGGAGCCCTCCATGATGAAGCAGAGGTCTTAAAGAAAATGGAGGATGAAATTGAGATACATAATGTAGAAACAGATTCAGAAAAGACTCCATCTGATAAAAAGCGTCATGTATTAACATATTTTGATATGATAGATGATGTAAGGACCGAACACATATTGACTGAGGAAGATCAGTGGAAACTCTCTGAAGATGCAAAAAAAGAAGTTGATTCCAAGGCACAAGCTGAGGCATCAGCTAAGCAACAAGAGGAGGAGACCAAGGCACAATCTAAATTGGTGGTCAAGCAGGAGTTGGAAGATAAGGTCAAAGCTGTTGAATTAGCTCAACAGCAACAACAAAAGGAGTAGGAGCTCAAGATACAAGAGAGAGATAAGTTGATAATGCAGCAAAATATTCCTAACCTTGAAGAGGAAAAGGCTCAGCAAAGAAGAGAAAAATAAGCTATTGAAGCTAATCTCAAGGCATAAGAAGAGGCTTATAGGAAAAGGGACGAGCAAGAACGTTTGAAAAGGGAAAGAGAGGCTATTGAGATTGTTGAATATGAAAAGAATTCCAAGGAGGCATGGGACTATGTTGAAGAGCTGAAGAAGCAGTGGGATCAAATGTTAGAGAAAAAGAAAGTGGAAGAGGAATGTTTAAAGCAGGAGCTGGAGGCTAAAAGGATGCAAGAGAAAAAGGATAAAGAGAAAGCAGAAAGGTTAGCACAGGAAAAGGAAAAAAGTGATCAACAAAATGTGCAGGAAGTTGATTCTCAATCGGGGCTTAAATTGTTACAACCTTTTTCTTCCACTACTATTGCTTCTTCTTCAGCCCAGGCAGCCACAACTCCTATTACTCCTACTTGGTTAAAACTGGACTTGGAAAGAAAACAAGTTGTTCAACCACAGTCGTTGAATTGGGAGGAAATGATGAAAGAAATTGGGAAGGAGAAACCTAAAAAGAAGACCCGGGTTCTTCACTCTACTAGGCTTACTGATGTTGGAGAAATTGTTATTGAATGTGCCATACCCATAATGGAGAAGAGTCGTGATGATATGCAAATCACTGATTATCAGTTGGGGGCGGTGAATTTGGGAAAGCCTACAAGAAACTAGCAAATGAGTTTGATTGATATTGTGGCCTCTTCAACTAAATCCTGTATGATCAAAGATAAACAAAGGAAGGATGAGCTTAAGGCTCAATTGGATCAGCTTCATAGGTTTTTGAAAGATGTTTCAAGTCCCATTTTGCAACAAGTTTCTCTTCTTGAATCCCCAGTTTTGTTAAAAAAGAAGGAAGTAGATGATTTGGTTCAAATGAAAAGCAAGGTAGGAATGATGGATCAATGGTTGGATAAGCTCAACCAGGAGGTTGATGATGTTCTTGTTGAGGGTTCTAAAATTCATAAGGTTGCTCTTGAATTGGCAGAGGATCTAGATTAGTAGGCCAAGGATCTGATAAGCAGGACGATGAATACAAGGAATGTGTTAAAAAGCTTGAAGATATTAGCAAAGTTCCCAAGTCCACATTGCTGGAATATTCAATTCTTGAGCATGGTAATGTAGATTTTGTGGAAAAAACTGTGAGCATCATAAGGTATACATCTAGGGCTATTCATGGGAATCAAGAAGAATTCTGAGAAATGAGCAAAGATTTGAATCAACAGATGGTTGAATTAGAGGCAATTGTGGCCATTTTAATTAACCTAGTGTTATGCCTTGCATAACCACCCCATTTCAATTTTAAAATGGGACCCTCTTTTTCTTTCGCTCTTTGTGTTGTTCCCTCTTCGATTTTAAGGTTTTGCTTTCCCCTGGCATGTGCTTAATATGTTTATCTTGCTTGCCCAAGTTTTTTTCCCAAGTTGCATATTGAAAATCTTATGTTTTGGGCAAGGTTCGGGTTTTTACCCTAGTTCAGGATTTTCCGGTCCATCTGGATTTTCCCGGTTTTCTTCCAAACTCTATTCACAGCATTGTTGTTCAAGTTTTTGACCCAGTTCAGGATTTTCCGCCCCGGTTGGATTTTCCCATATTGCACTCGAAGTCTGGTTCGGCCTGTTCTACACTAGTGTTCGGAGATTTCTGGCCTTTGCGGAATTCCGCCTGGGTCGAATTTTTCTGGATTTCCGTCTGGCCGTCAAGTTTCTGAGTTTGGTTGATTTTTGGAGCTTTAGGCCATTTTGCTTTGTCATGTGTGTTCTCCTAAGTTGGATGTTCAATTTTGTTGTGCTTTAAAATGTTATGGTCTTGCTTGGAGTTTGAATTCTTGTGTTTGGGCATTTCATGGCTTTCCCTGTGCGTTCATGGTTAAAATCTAGGGTTTCATGCCTATGGAGTCGCCATCTCGCCTTGTTTTGCTTTGGATTGGGCCTAGGATTCGAAGAAAATATGTAGTAGGCTCGTGTTAGACAATTTTCATGCCCAGGGTCCTCAAATTTATGACCTTTGGTGAATTTGAGCGAAGTCATGGCCAGTGTTCGGGTTTTCGGTAAGGTTCAGGATTTTCCTGCCTGGCCAGATTTTTCCTGGATCCCTTCAGTCTCCCGGAAATGTGCTGGTGTCCGGAGTTTTGTGCTCTTTGCGGAATTCTAATCCAGATGGATTTTTTTGGATTTCCTTCAGTTTTCTGAAGTTGGGAGTTTTGAGTCGTCCGCTAAAATCCAGTCTGGCCGGATTTTTCTGAATTCTCTGTTGTGCTTTGTGGAACTTAAGGAATTGGATAAAATTGGTGAATCTAATGATGAATGCTTAAACATATCTTGCTTTAGCTTGATGGATTTCACTATTGTATGTTGCTTGTGTTCATTTTAAATAATCTATTGTTGATACTGGTGCCTCATCAGGAGAATCCGCCTAGTTCATAATTTTTCAAAATTCCTCTCAGGCTGGTTTTCTCTGGTTAGCTCAAAATCCCAAACTTTTCAGTGTTGATGCTTAAGGGTTGATTTAATAGTTTTATCGTGATTTTCAGTTAACACTTTGATAAAATGTTTTCAATAATTGGATTCTCACATTGGTGTTTGATGAATGCAGGTTGAGTCTAGCAAGGTAGCGACTAGAAAGGCTAAGAGGGACACAAAGGGATCACCCATCTCTGAAACAGGAAAAAGGAATGAAACTGTACGTGAAGAGTAGGATTCCTAAGAGCAAGATGAAATCAACCTGGTTCGAGGTTTCAGGTCCAAATATGAACATCCTGCTACAAAGAACCAAGGCTATCATGAGGTGTAGTAACTAGGCACCAGCTGAATGATGCAGCGACCTACAGTACAGTCATTAATGAATACCAATCCAACAAGAGACTGGGACAATGCGATGGGACAAATATGAAGAATAATGTTAATACCATTGAATGGTGAACTAGGGTTTCACCTCTACCACTTGTGGATGGATTGCAGAGGATGTTCTTGATGACGAAGGCCATAATGGAGCAAGGTATGGGTGACATGGAGGAAGTAGATAATGCAAAGCTACGTCAAAAGTCGTGCTTCCTCATCGTTTCGCTTTGCCTCTTCTTCACACATTTTGGTCTAAGTTATGAGGAAGATCCTGAGCCTATCTGGTGGGTGACCTTGCATTTAATGCATGTTGACTTTGTTTCGAACTCTTCTAGGGCCGACTCCTTCTGGGACCGATTTATTTTGTAAACCCTAAACTAGGCCGACGCATCTGGCGCGTTTTATAAATATGGCATTTCGCCTCTTTTGTAAGGGTTAGAAAGTTGTTAGAAGAGCTAGAAGAGTTAGAGAGTAGTTAGATAGGTTAGAAGAAGGGTGAAGAAGGATTTAGAAGGTAGAGAACAGAGGTTAGAAAAGGCGAGTTATTGCTTTGAAGGAAGTTAGATGTTTTTTTTACAGTTTAGCAGGAAGAGGAGGTGATGTATCTTCTTGATTTTCTTAGCATAGATGGAGATAGTTTAAAGACATGGGTTTTTGTACACTGGTGATCTTGTCATATTTGTAAATGTTGCTTATCTATTTCATTAACAGTAGGAGCAGCTAGATTTAAACCTACTTTATATTATTCTCTAGAATGGTATTCATTTTTGGTTAATCATTTTGATTTGAAAAGCTCTCAAGGAATGAAATTTTATCTTATGCTTTGTTTGAATGATGATTTACAATCTACTGTTAAATTTTGCACTGTGAATGAATGAAACTTTGTATCAATTACAAGTTAATTTTATTCTGCAGTTCTAGTTTAGGAATTCCTTGGAAGGCAACAAGTCTGATTAGTTGAATGAATCAACATTCTTTTCAGTTTGAAAACATTGATATATCTTTTTTTTCTATTTCTTTAAAACCCCTGGTTAAATTAGGTTTAGATAGATTTTTTATCTTGCAACAATCCATAAGCTCAAAACTAGCATGCCCCTTGAACATTACAGCCATATTGACCACTTCATTAAATAGCAACGTTGTGAGCCAACATCCAAGACCTTGGGAGGTGATTAGTTTGATTATTGATTATCTCTTTCAGGAGAGGTGAGATATTTTTACTCTTATCTTACCTACATGTTGTGGGTCAACTTGGAACCTCAATAGGAACTGGTGCTAGAGGGAGGGCCAGAAGAGAAAACTGGATAACATTGGGTCTTTCTCACTAGAGAGGTCCCATAGAGTTCTTCGATCAACTGAAAACCACCATCTTTGATAGAACTCAAGACCCCAACGAGACACAAGATTCACAGGGCGGCCATTCTACCACCCTTGTCAGCTCCACTCACTCCACCAGGATTTTCACCAATACCCCAGCTGATACCCGTGAATCCACCACCAAATCCAACTCAATTGTTATTACAGCCGGTTCATTCCATCCAACAACTGGCTCAACCTCCACCACCGCCACCAATGGCATTTTTTGTGAATAATCCCTCTCCACTGGGGACTATTCCCGGAGGCTTTCATGATATGCCTAAGAATCTTAAGATATTTTGTTCCAAATACGTTCATGGTGAATCAAGGAGTGCTGAGGAGCACATACAAGCTTTTAAGGATGCTTGTACCAGAGCCCAGATAGTTCACCATGATGTGGTTTGTAGGTTGTTCCCTTATTCCTTAGGGGATATAATGTACAACTAGTACCTAAATCTTCCACAAGGTTCTATTCTGAGCTGGACAGATCTGGAGAATGCTTTCATCAATCAGTTCAGAGTTTATGTGGATCCAGCCATTTTGTTCCATCAATTTGCTACCATTAGGAAGGAGCCATGTGAATCCCTGCCTTTTTTTAATACAAGGTTTCAATGAATGTATAGGAGATTGCAAGACCCCTATCTAGTTGCTAAGAATAGTGACATTCAGGCATATTTTAGAGTTATAGACCCTTTTCTTGGCTTGTTCCTACAAAGGACTTATCAGCCGGCAGATATTGATTCTCTATCTAAAGTTTATCATCTAGCCATCAAGCTGCAACAACAAACTAGCTCTCAACAACGGAACTTGGGAGGAGGTTTTCCTTCTATGGGGTATCAAATGCCTAATCCAACTCCTTTATTCAATACTATCCCAGGGATGTCTCCTTCGCATTATGGACCTATGTATAAGTTGCAGACTCAATCTCTTGTTCCATTCTTTTTCCAATGGAGCTCCTGACTTCTCTCAACAATCACAGGCTCATCACAGTCCACATGGTCATCATAATCAAGTTGGAATACCAAATCCTGTCGGTCAACCACCTATTGCTAAGAATGTTGAGAGTGAAAGGACAGTTCAACTCACAAACAAGGTGGAGTCCCTAAAGAAAACTCTGTCTCAAGTCACAAATGACATGGCTCAGCTTAGACTGAACCCCTCTTAGAACCAAGGCAATTACCCTAATCATAATAATAATAATCAGGGTAATTATCAAAACAACAACAATCACAGCCAGAGGAATTATCAAGGCCAAAACTTCCCTAACCAAGGCTGTCAAAATCAAAATATAGGATATAACTAGAGGCCTAATAACAACAGACAATGGAACACTGGGCCAAACAATGGTGGGGTTTCTCACAATTATCAAGCTAATGAGGACAGGCCGCATACTGCAAATGTGATTGACCTCAATTTTATGACTAACTGGTGTAGGCTGCACGATACTGCAACTCATTTTGAGGTGAACTACCCTGAAATGGAGAAGGTTGTGAAGATGGCACAGGTAGATGCCCAAGTGTTCCAAGGGAATTCAAATAAAGGAGGTGGCTCAGTGGATACAAAAATGGCTTATGACCTCTTTGAAGAAGAACCTTCATTCCCAATGCAGAATGAGAATGAACCATAGGAAGATGTGTATGATGCCCAAGCCTTTCAGATAAAGGGAGGACACTTCCTAAGAAACCAAAATAAGGGTTTGTTCACTACATCAGCACCACCTAACCAAATGGTGCCTCTGAATTAGAGTGTTGATAACAACCCTCCTCCACCAAGGGGTCCTCCTGACTTCCCTAGCAAAGGTAATTCATCTAGTGTTTTCAAATATAATGCAAGTTATAACACATAATTTGATATTGTTTCTGAAATGCAGAAACAGAAACCTCTTTATCATACTTCAAGACATCCTAAAATGGTGCCCTTCCCAACGAGATATAGTGTTGAAAGCTTTGGAAGAAGTTGATAAATCAAAAGGGAAAAACAAGGTGACACCCATTGTGGACATGAACACAGCTTTGTTCAGAAACAAGGTAGGGACCCCACCATTTCTTTTAAGTTTGAGAATCTGTGGGAAGAATCTACACAATTGTCTGCTCGATTCAGGGGCTTCTAGAAATATTATGCGATTTTCTGTATGCAAGAAATTGGGATTGAATCCTATCCAAACAAACAAGAAGGTCATCCAACTTGATAAAACAGAGGTTAATGTAGTTGGAGAATTGAGAAATATACATGTACAAGTAGGGTCTGACCCTAGGATTCAAACCAATATGGATATTTAGGTAGAAGACATTCCTGAGACTTACGGTATGCTTTTAAGCAGAGATCTAATGAAGAGTATAGGGGGGTATCTCTCCCTCAACTTTTCACATATGTGGCTACCATGGAGGGGAATTCCTACTAAAATTAGGTTTGAGAGTGAACCTCGCCTCAAACATATCATCACTGAGTATGACTGTCCCAACGAGGTAACTTATTTTGAAACTGAGATAGGGGTTTATAAAAGGGAAGAAATTCTGACTCTTTCGGTTCTTGATTCTAATGATTTGTCAATACAAGAATTCCCTGATCCCATGATTAGTGTAAACTAGCAAGTGTTGATTAGGAAGCTGCAACAGGATTAGCTAGTCTTAGGGGAAGATATCGATTTGTGGAGTCTTCTACTCCTGAATTGGTGTAGGGTGCACTACCAAAACTATTCAGAATTAACCTTCCAACCCTGCATCAGTGTTCTAAATCATTTTTTCCAAACTGAAGAAACTAGCCCAAGTCACCTTGAGACCGTTTTAGATCACTTCTCATTTGAAGCCAAAAAATCAATCAGAATTAACCTTCCAACCCTGCATCAGTGTTCTAAATCATTTTTTCCAAACTGAAGAAACTAGCCCAAGTCACCTTGAGACCGTTTTAGATCACTTCTCATTTGAAGCCAAAAAATCAATAATGCTAACCAGGGATAATATACCCTTAGAGGAAGTCCCTCCTCAAACTGAACTTACCCCGGTCACAATACCGGACCAACATAATTATGTAGAAAAACCCCAGGGTTTGTTTGATACCCCTGCACTCACAAGTATACCAAAACCCAAGGGGTTAATCAAAGATACAGATAACTGTCAGAAAGATATCCTAGGATTACATGATATACCTGAACAGGAATTGGGCATTGCACCTGATGAACCTATTGAACATCCATTCCCAATATTTTATGCAAAAGATCAAGTGGCCCCACCTATGGTTCACCTTATCCAAACACCCACAACAAGCTCAAAGAGATCAACCCCAGCTCATAATCAGCTATGGATCCTCACGTTTGATGGATCCAAATCTAAAATAGGGTGTGGTGTTGGAATTGAGTTAACAAGCCTGGAAGGGAAAACATTTTTTGCTTCTTATAGGTTTCAGTTTGGATGCACTAGCAATATAGCAAAATATGAAGCGTTAGCTCGGGGACTGATCTTCGCACATCAGAAGAAAGTTACAGCCTTGATGGTTAAACGAGATTCAGAAGTGATTATCAAGCAAGTACGCAGCTAGTACACGTGTCACAATAAAAGGCTGGAAGCTTATAGAAATCGAGTGTGGAACCTCATTGAAGACTTTGATGCTTTTGGGATTAATTTAATCCTTAGAGAGGAGAATCAAATAGTGGATTCATTAGTTGTTGCCGCAAGTACCCTGGAGCCCATGCAAGGCTCCAAGCTCAAGAGATTCTTAGTAGAATTGATATCCACCCCAGCTGTCCCTGATAATGTCAGGAACTTTCAAGTCTTCGACGATGATCGACATATCCTTTCTTTTCTAGCAAGCTCAGATGTTTTCAAAGGACAAATCATCGATGAGTCCGACAGGGATCAAGGAGACTGGAACCCCGAAGACTACAATACAGAAGGTGTCCTCAATTTAAAAAGTAATAGCATTCCCAAGGGAATGGTGGCCTTAGAAATAATTTTTGACTCAAATCCAAGAGCTCGGGAAAAGGTATAAACCGAAGATAATGGAGGTGAATATGAAAATTTTAACTTAGCTGACTCTAGCCCTGAAAGAAATGTTTACATAGGGAAAGCCTGCCCTAAAGCAATTAGAGAAGATATATTGAGGGCACTGAAGAAAGATATTGCTACAATAGCTTGGGGGTATGAAGATCTAAAAACATTTGATACTTTTGTGATAACTCATACTATTCCTTTGAAGCCTAAAGCTAGACCATTTCGGCAGAAACAGTGTCCTATCAATTCCCTGATTGAGCCATTGATCTTTAAGGAGGTTCAGAGATTGCTTTCTGCAAGAATAATCTTTCATGTATGACATTCAACATGGGTAGCTAACTTGGTTCCAGTTCGTCAAAAGAATGGGGAGATCAGGCTATGTGTAGATTTCAGGAATCTAAATAGAGCTTCAGAAAAAGACAACTACCCACTCCCTTCTCTAGACGAGGTCTTGCAAACTATCAATGGGTCCCAAATGATGTCGTTCCTGCATGGTTATTCTGGGTACAATCAAGTGATCGTTAATTATGAAGACAGAATGAAGACAGCCTTTACTACTAAGTGGGGAACATTTGCTTATAGGAGGATGCCATTTGGTTTGATAAACACTAGAGTAACCTTTCAGCGTGCAATGGACATAACGTTCAAAGATTTGATTGGTAAGTACATCATCATTTATATGGATGACCTGACAGTATTCTCTAAAGATAGACTAAACCATGCTGCAGACATGGCTAAAGTTCTTGAAAGATGTATCCAATATGGTGTTTCTCTGAATCCTAAAAAGTGTGTGTTCGGGGTTTCTGAAGGGAAACTTTTGGGACACATAATCTCAGAAAGAGGGATATCGATAGATCCAGACCGAGTTGAGTCTATTCTAAAGTTAACCATGCCAGGAAGTAAGAAGGAGATGAGATCTTTCTTCAAAAAGATCAACTTTTTGAGGAAGTTTATCGCAAGTTTTGCATAAATTGTTAAACCTTTGAACGAAATGATGAAGGATGCTAGAATGGAATGGAGTAATGAGGCAAAGGCTGATTTTTCTCAGGTTAAGCAATCCATTTCAGAGGCGCCAGTCCTCACCAGTCCTGACTACTTGAAGCCATTTTATATTTATTCTTTTGCTTTTGAACACTCAGGTGCAGCTGTCCTAACACAACAAAGAGAGGAGGGGGATGAAAGGCCAATTGCCTTCATGAGCTCTTCGTTTAAGAATGTTGAAGTCAAGTACCCACCTCTTGAGAAACAAGCTTTTGTGTTGGTTAGAGCTATCAAGAAGTTTAGGCATTATATCCTTCAAAGTCAGATCATTGTTGTGGTTCCTGATGCTGCTGTGAAGTCTCTACTTATGCAAAGCGAGTTGGGAAAATGAAGGGGGAAATGGATGGCTATTTTGTAGGAGTTTGATCTAGAGATTCACCCTATGAAACTTTTCTGAGGTCAAGGCATGTCTAAAGAAATGGTGTATGCTGGTAAGAACATTACTCTTCAGTAGTACACAACACAGTCCTTTTCTAATGACTCTTGATTTGCTGATATTATTTATTGAATGCTCAATAATCGGTGCCCAGAGGGAATGAATACAACTCAGAGGAGAGCACTAAGAATGAAAAGCTCCCATTATATGCTCAAAGGAGGATTTTTATATAGAAATAATTTTGAGGGAGTTTATCTATGATACCTTGATCAACAAGAAGCTAAGCACGCAATTGCTGAATTTCATGGGAAACATGGCACGGGTCATGGTTCTGCGGATTCTTTAGCACATCAGATCCTCAAATCTGGTTATTATTGGTAATGTGTGTTTAAGGATGCCCACCAACATGTAAGGACATGTCATATATGTCAAACTTCTGAATCAAGAGAGAGTCATCCAGCCATGCCATTGCATCCTGTTTATGAGGTAAGGCCATTTGCCCAATGGGCACTTGATTTTATTGGGGTAATTAACCCAAATTCTTCTGCAGGACATAAATTCATTTTGACTACCATGGATTACTGCACAAGATGGACAGAAGTTATACCTTTCAAGAATAGCACAACGGAGGTAGTAATCAAGTTCCTCACTGAATGCATCACAACTAGGTTTGGAGTACCCTTTGCACTGGTATGTGACAATGGCCCTGCCTTTTCTTCTGCCAAGTTCATTTCATGGGCTTATGATCATAAGATTGTTTTAAAGTATTCTTCAAACTATTATCTGCAAGGAAATGGAGTTGTATAATCAACTAATAAGAATCTCCTAGGAGTAATCAAAAAATTGTTAGAAAATAATCCTAGAGACTGGCATACCTAGTTAAGATTTGTGTTATGGGAAGATAGGACTAGGATCAAGGCTGCGTTGAAGACTTCACCATTTAAGCTAGTGTATGGCCAAGAGCCTATGTTCCCTATTCACTTGCAAATACATGTCCTAAAATTTATGTAGGAATTTTACTCTAGTGATGATAGGATTGAAGTAAGGTTAGCTGGCTTGCTGAAATTAGAAGAGCGGAGAGATGCTGCTTTGCAGCAGTTCTTTAGGCACCAGGCTGTTGTCAAACGTTGGTTTGACAAAAGATCCAAAGTCAAGGCTTTTAGGATATCAGACCTTGTCTTATTGTGGGATAAATCCAATGAAAAGAAGGGTGACCACCAGAATTTTGATAAGCTCTGGTTGGGTCCCTATCAAATTGCTGAAATCCTAGGAGAAAATGCTTTTCGGTTGAGTAGTTTAACAGAAGAACCTGTTCCATTTCCTGTCAATGGAAAGTTTCTCAAACATTATTTTGGGTCGTAAAAGGTCTGGTATTTTGTTGGGTTGTATATGTAAATAGTTTGTTGTGCCATTGGTTTTGTCTTTTCCTTGTGTTTTTCTTGCTTTTTGTTCCTTTGTTTCTTTTTGTGGGGTCCTTCATTTTGATCAATTGAGTAAGGGGGTTGTTATCTGGAGTATACTTTGGTTACTAGGAGATAAGTTGGTTTAGATATTTTTAGGTTTTCTGATAGGATGATTTTGTTCTAAATTCATTGTTTTATGTCCATTGTCAATGAGAGTTGTGGAAAGTCATTAAGAACAAGGTGTAAAGTAAGAAATCTTCACTAGCTACGATTGAATCTATCATAGATCATCAGAAACATCTCCTTTTGTAATGGTATATTTGTCTTAGGACAATGGTGTTGCAAGATTTGAGTGAATAATATGATTCCCCAGATGTTGTTATGAGGTCCATGGTAGTTTTCAACCCAATACAGATGTTGGACATCTGACATATTGAGAAGGAATTAAATAAAATAAAAAAGAGAGAACTATCTAAAAAAAGAGAACTATCTAAGAAAAGAAAACTCAATACTGAATGGGTGATTCCAGTATCTCTACCGAGGCTATGGACGCCTGACTGGAAATAGAGCAATGTTTTGAGAAAACTAGAGGTATCTCTGTCAGAGCTATGGATGCTTGATTGGCAGCGGAGCAATGCCCAGGATATCATTGCACAACAGTTAAAGGGAATCAACTCATGTAGTTCAAATCTTGCACATAATTCTTCAAAAGATGAGGAAAATTTTGTAAAAGGGTGATGCACCATCAACCACACACATAGATTCAGGGGTAGCCAGTGTTGGTTTACATTTGAGATTCTAGCTCAACCTTATTTACTAAAACTGACCTAACTGTAATTGTGATGTCCATAAACTAGGAATTATGGGTAATTGAATCCTTCAGTTTCCTGAAAATGGTTAAACCATTTTCCCAGCCAAGTCGCCAATTGTTATGCCTTATATAACTACCCCATTTCAATTTTAAAATGGGACCCTCTTTTTCTTTCGCTCTTTGTGTTGTGCCCCCTTCGATTTTGAGGTTTTGCTTTGCCCTAGCATGTTCTTAATATGTTTATCTTTCCTGCCCAAGTTTTTTCCCCAAGTTGCATATTGAAAATCTTATGTTTTGGGTAAGGTTCAGGTTTTTACCCTGGTTCAGGAATTTCCAGTCCGTCTGTATTTTCCCAGTTTTCTTCCAAACTCCGGTCACAACACTGTTGTTCGGGTTTTTGACCCAGTTCGGGATTGTCCGCCCTAGTCGGATTTTCCCAAATTGCGCTCGAAGTCTGACTCAGCCTGTTTTACACTGGTGTTCAGAGATTTCTGGCCTTCACGGAATTCCGCTTGGGTCAGATTTTTCCAAATTTCCCTCTAGCTATCAAGTTTCTGAGTTTGGTCAATTTTTGGAGCTTTAGGCCATTTTTCTTTGTCATTTGTGTTCTCCTGAGTTGGATGTTCAATCTTGTTGTGCTTTAAAATGTTATGGTCTTGCATGGAGTTTGAATTCCTACGTGTTTGTTCATTTCATGGCTTGCCCTGTGCGTTCATGGTTAAAATCTAGGGTTTCATGCCTAGGGCGTCGCCATCTCGCCTTGTTCTACTTTCGATTGGACCTAGAATTCAAAGAATATCTGTAGGAGGCCCGTGTTAGACAATTTTTGTGCCAAGGGTACTCAAATTTATGACCTTTGGTCAATTTGAGTGAAGTCGTGGCCGGTGTTTGGGTTTCGGTCAGGTTCTAGATTTTCCTGCCTGGCCAATTTTTTCTCGGATCCCTTCAGTTTCCCGGAAATGTGCTGGTGTCTGGAGTTTTGCGCTCTTCATGGAATTCTGATCCAGACGGATTTTCCTGGATTTCCTTCAGTTTTTCGAAGTTGGGACTTCTAAGTCGTCCGTTGAAATCCGGTCTGGCTGGATTTTTCTGAATTCTCTGTTGTGCTCTGTGGAACTTAAGGAATTGGATAAAATTGGTGAATCTAATGATGAATGCTTAAAAATATCTTGCTTTGGCTTGATGAATTTCACTATTCTATGCTACTTGTGTTCATTTTAAATAATCTATTGTTGATACTGGTGCCTCATTGGGAGAATCCGCCTGGTTCAGAATTTTTTGAAATTCCTCCCAAGCTGATTTTCTTCGGTTAGCTTGAAATCCCAAACTTTTCAGTGTTGATGCCTAAGGGTTGATTTAATAGTTTTATCATGATTTTGAGCTAAACCTTTGATGAAATGTTGTCAACAATTGGATTCTCACGTTGGTGTTTGATGAATGCAGACTGAGTCTAGCAAGGTAGTGACTGGAAAGGTTAAGAGGGACACAAAGGGATCACCCATCTCTGAAACAGGAAAAATGAATGAAATTGTACATGAAGAGTAGGATTCCTAAGAGAAAGATGACATCAGCCTGGTTCGAGGTTTCATGTCCGAATATGAACACCCTACTACAAAGAACCAAGGCTATCATGGGGTGCAGTAACTAGGCACCAGCTGGATGATGCAACGACCTATAGTACAGTCATTAATGAATACCAATCCAACAAGAGACTGGGACAATGTGATGGGACAGATCTGAAGAATAATGTTAATACCATTGAATGGAAAATTAGGGTTTCACCTATGCCACTTGCGGATGGCTTGCAGAGGACGTTCTTGATGACAAAGGCCATAATGGAGCAAGGTATGGGCGACGTGAAGGAAGCAATTAATGCAAAGCTACGTTGAAAGTCGTGCTTCCTCATCGTTTCGTTTTGCCTCTTCTTCACGCGTTTTGGTCTGAGTTATGAGGTAGATCCTAAGCCTATCTGGTGGGTGCCCTTGCATTTAATGCATGTTGACTTTTTTTTGAACTCTTCTAGGGCCGACTCCTTTTGGGACTGACTTATTTTGTAAACCCTAAACTAGGCCGACGCATCTGACGCATTTTATAAATATGGCATTTCGCCTCTTTTGTAAGGGTTAGAAAGTTGTTAGAAGAGCTAGAAGAGTTAGAGAGTAGTTAGATAGGTTAGAAGAAGGGTGAAGGAGGATTCATAAGGTAGAGAGCGGAGGTTAGAAAAGGCGAGTTAGGGCTTTGAAGGAAGTTAGACATTTTTTTTACAATTCAGCAGGGAGAGGAGGTGATGTATCTTCTTGATTTTCTTAGCATAGATGGAGATAGTTTAAAGACATGGGTTTTTGTACACTGGTGATCTTTCCAGATTTGTAAATGTTGCTTATCTATTTCATTAACATTAGGAGCAGCCAGATTTAAACCTACTTTATATTATGCTCTAGAATGATATTCATTTTTGGTTAATCATTTTGATTTGAAAATTTCTCAAAGAATGAAATTTTATCTTATGCTTTGTTTGAATGATGATTTGCAATCTATTGTTAAATTTTTCACTGTGAATGGATGAAACTTTGTATCAATTACAAGTTAATTCTATTCTACAATTTCAAGTTTAGGAATTCCTTGGAAGGCAACAAGTCTAATTAGTTGAATGAATCAACATTATTTTCAGTTTGAAAACCTTGATCTATCTTTTTTTTTTCTATTTCTTTAAAACCCCCGGTTAAAGTAGGTTTAGATAGATGTTTGATCTTGCAACAATCCAGAAGCTCAAAACCAGCATGCCCCTTGAACATTACAACCATATTGACCACTTGTGAAACAACAACGTTGTGAACCAACATCCAAGACCTTGGGAGGTGATTAGTTTGATTACTAATTGTCTCTTTCAGGAGAGGTGAGATATTTTTACTCTTATCTTACCTGCATGTTGTGGGTCAACTTGGCACCTCAACACCTAGATTCCTCAAACAAAGAAGGCTTGTCTTGGATAAACTAAGGGAGAGATGGAGGGGTAGGTTTTAGGAAATTATGCAAAAGGCAGACGATGTGGAGAATTTATTATTAGATCAATTTATGGATATCAGTGAGGAGGTAAGAATTGCTAGAAGGGGGTTAATCAAGTTAAAGGAGATGCAAAGGTTGGTTTTTGCAGAATTTGAAAGGATCAAATTTGAAGGTGATTGGTTAGATGGGCTGGATTCAGGTACTCTTCAACAAGTGTTCTCCAGTTATGATGATTACATCCTTGAGCATTCAGTGCAAAAGTTGTTGGAATTATGCCTCAATCAATACAGGCTGAAACCTCCATTGGAGCAAAGTTGGTATGACATCTATCATGTCTGGCCGACTAGCAAATTGGTAACATCATGTTTTGTACAGGTCATTGTGATCTAGCTTCTCTCTCACCGAATGTTTCTATCGCTATGACATATTGTGTTTGGGGTGATCTCTTGTCGCATGGAGTTCTTTGGCCGATAGGCCATTCAATCGTATATCGTTGAGACCCTTGGCCGAAAGGTTTTGTTCGAGAAGAAGTCTGGGCAATGTGTTAAAGTCTCGCCAACAGTATGTTTTGTATTGAAGTCTTCGGGATAGCTAAAGGGTTCTCACTATGAGGTCTTAGCAAATAGTGAAGGTCAGGCTGACGAGGACACATCCAAATGTTCATCGGAGTAACTCAAAGTGATCGGGGAAAGGTCTTGGCGAGAGTGTTAAGTCTTGCCGACCGTTCAATGTTTGGTGTAATTGGAAGGGTTTCGGAGAAACGTCTTAGCGACTGAAGGATGTCTTGTTGATAGCCGATGGCTATCGGGGTAACCCGAATGATCTTGGGAAGAAGTCCCAGCGAAGAATGTAAGTCTCGCCGATGATAAGGGATCTTCGATATAACTTTTGGCAACGGATGAACATTTCGGGGTGTGTCCTAGAGCTTGGTGTGATGTCTTAGCGAAAGTAACATGTCTCGCCGACAATGCTTTATGTTGAAGCCTTCGGGGTAAGTCTTGGAGTTCGGTATGTTCTCTCGGCGAAAGATGTAAGTCTTGCCGACTATTCTTTGGAGCTCGATATGTCTTGTGACTTCGGTATAACCTTTGGTGACTCGGTATGATCTCCTAGCGAAAGTGATAGGTCTGGGCGACTGCTTGGTGTTTTGGTGTAACACTGAAAGCTCAATAGAACATCTTGGCGATAATGATATCTCTTGGTGACATCGATATGAAGGTTATGTGGCATTGGTGAGACACTATTAGTGTCTCACCAAGATGCCAACACAGTGCGAATTTTGTTGACCGATTGACTGTCCTATGTGGAGTCTCATGGACCAATAGGAGGAGCTGAATTGGAACCGTTGGGAGACAGTTCATTGTGACGGTTCTGTGAGGAAGCTCTATAGACATGGAACAATAGGGATATACTCTGTGATTGTAGATAGTGGTTGGTTGGTTCGAAGGTTGATTCGACAGATTGTTGTATGATCAGTAGATGTATTATGTTATGTAATGACTATAACTTAAAAAGGTTCCTGTACAAGATTGTTCATGGTGAATGTTGTTGTAAATAGACACTAGAAAGATAAGTCTGTCATTTGTATGTAATCTCCATTACTGTAATACAAAGTGATTTCTCTTGGTGTGGTGGGTATTTCTCCCGTAAGGGTTTTACCACGTATATCTGGTGTTCATGTGTGATTGTCAAATACTCTGTTTCTGTTATTTACTTCATAGTGCATCTTAGTTGAACTGTAATTGAAAAATTAAAAGTATATCTACATTCTTCTCTAAATTATTGACATTAGGAGAATTGTTTCCACATCTGATTTTCCTTACAAAAGTGAACTGACTCTTTTCACCATACTCAGTATCTGCTTTTCTCCTCTTTTGTGGGTTTTGACATAAGCTCAACTCTGAGTTTGATCCGTCGATTTCACTTTCTTTTTGGAATATCAGATTTCTTGTTGGCACAACAAAGTAATTAGACTTGGAACAAGAGTTCATGAGTCCACTTCTGTGTTCAGTTCCAGTTCCATTAATTGTGGATCTTGATTGATAATTGAGAAACTTGTGCATGTGGCACCCTATATGTATTATTAGGTTCTACTTTGTAAAGGTCGGCTAATTAAAGGAAGATCAGCCACTTGATGATAGAAAATAGAGATTAGATCTAGGATTTCTATGTTTTAGGAGAGATACTCTAAAAGTTCTGTAAAACTTGGTTATTTTACAGTTTTTCATACATTTTCATGTTATGGTTTTAAAGTTTGGATCTATTTTGATAAGGTTAATGGTACATGATCAATCCATACGCCAGCGATTTTTGCTGTGCTTAATTGTTTCTTATTTGATGAAAGTCAATAGAAGGAAGTGGATTCAAGATTATATCATTGGATTATTTGTGGATGAAGTTGTTATCGTATTCATTTGATCTGTGTTTTAGATGATGAGTGAGTGATTTTTTTGAAGCAAGTTTAGTGAATGTTCATGGTATTTGAATTAGCATTATGGATGTATGTAGTAGCATAGTTTATTCTATGGATTGCTTGTTGCTAATAGTTGTGGTTAGGTGGGATAAACACTCATTATTGATATGCATGTCTAGATATGTAAGAATTTTACTCATGTTTCTTTCATTTGAAGCTCTAATTCATCTTTTTCTTTTATTTAAACCCCCCCAGCGTAGAATAATTGTTGCTATGTAGTCTTGTTCCTTGTTACCAGCAAAGGCCCCTTAAATATTACAATTATATCAACCACTAAGTGATATCAGCATAATTGAGAACCAATTACCAGGACCTTGGGAGTTAGGTCGCCATGTGTTATCTTTCTCTTTCAGGACAAATAGAATAGTAATATTTTGTTTAATGTTGTTGTGTTGCTTTGACCCTCAATAGATCTAGCACTAGAAGGAGGGCCTAAGGAACAAGCTGGCTCGCATTGGGTCATTTTCACTAGATAGGTACGAAAGAATTCTTAGATCTTCTCAGAACCCTGAACCACTTGTTGAACTCCAAACCCCTGTCAAGTATAGGTCCTGGGCTTGTAGAGTCTTGATCCAATCTTTATCACCACCGCTCACCCCACCTAGGTATCCACCGAACCCACCTACACCACCTCACTGGCCACTTTCACCCATTCCACAACCTACTCAACCTGTATCACCGCCAAGATTTATGGCTTACTTTGTCAATAACCCTTCACCATTAGGGACTATCCCTGGAGGTATACACGATCTCCCCAAGAACCCATAGATATTTTGTCCTAAGTACATGCATGGAGAATCAACAAGTTCTGAGGAGCACATACAGGCATTTAAAGATTCTTGTACCCGTGCTCAGGTGGCTCATCAGGACGTTGTGTGAAGATTGTTCCCCTATTTGTTGGGAGACATGGCGTACAATTGGTACCTAAACTTACCCCAAGGTTCGGTTCTAAGTTGGACAGATTTGGAGAACGCCTTTATCAATCAGTTCAAGGTTTATGTAGACCCTACTATCCTTTACCACCAGTTTGCCACAACAAGAAAAGAACACCATGAACCGATGCCTCTACTCAACACCAGGTTCCAAAGAATGTACCGAAGGTTGCAGGATCCTTACCTGGTGGCTGAGAACATTTCCATTTTGGCATACTTAAGGGTTGTCGACCCTTTGATTGGCTTGTTCTTGAAAAGGACATATAATGCTAACGAAACTGATTCTTTGGCTAAGGTATATCATCTCGATATCCAGTTGCAACAATAGATAAGTCTGAAATTTGAGAGTCTAGGAGGAGTTCTCCCTCCTATAGGATACCAAATGTTCAATCCACCCCCTTTATTCAATACGGTCCCAGGGATGTCTTATTCCCAATACGGAACCATGTCTAAGTTCCAAGCTTCACCTCCCTTGCCATTTTTTATCAATGGTCCCAGGACTCCTCCCAGCAAAATCAAAATTACCAAAATCAAGCTAGAGGATCAAATTCAGTTAATCAATCCTTTGTTGTGAAGACTATAGAAAGTGAAAAGAGTCTCCAACTAACCAATGAGATGGAGACTCTCAAAAAGACACTATCTCATATTTCTAACGACATGGCTCAACTTAGACAGAATCCCCCTCACAACCAGAACCAAGGTTTTCAGAATCAGGGAGGATATTCTAATCAGGGTGGTTATCCTAACCAAAATCCTAATCAAAATTATAATACCAACCAGAATTCCAATAGGAATTTTCAGAACCAAAACTCCTCTAATCAAAACTATCAAAATCAGAATAGAGGATATAATCAAAGGTCTAACAACAATAGGCCATGGAATACTAGACCCAATAACGGAGGAGTTTCCCACAATTATCAAGCAGGAGACGAAAAGCCGCACACTGCTAACGTGGCAGACCTCAACCTTATGACCAATTGGTGTAAACTGCATGATACTATGGTCCATTCCAAGGTAAATTTCCTAGAGATGGAAAAGATGGTTAAGATAGCCCAAGCTGATGCTCCATTCCAGGGTGTATCCAACAAATCTGGTGGATCAACAGATACTGCCATGGCATATGATATCTTTGAGGAAGAACTTCCATTTCCCAACTAGGAAGACAATGAAGCAGTAGAAGATGTGTACGATGCCCAATCCTTCCAAATCAAGGGAGGCCATTTCCTTAGAAATCAAAACAGAGGGCCATTCGCGACCTCTACCCCTCCTAATAATATGGTCCTGCCAAATCAGAATGTGGGTAATAATCCACCACCACCAAAGGGACCATCAGATTCTTAGAACAAAGGTAATTCACCTTCAATTCCTAAATATCATGTTAGGAATGATTCAGAATTTGATTTCATTACAGAGATGCAAAGGCAGAAGACTTCAATGTCTTTCTTTGATATTTTGAAATGGTGCCCTGCTCAAAAGGAAATTTTGTTGAAAGCCTTGGGGGAAGCAGACAGGTCAAAAGGAAGAGAAAAGGTGACTCCTACTAATGAGATGAATGCAGCACTCTATAAAGGTAAGACTGGTACTCCACCTTTCTTGCTAAGTTTAAGAATTTTTGGAAAGAATTTACACAACTGTCTGCTAGATTCTAGGGCGTCGGGAAACGTCATGCCATTTTCAATTTGTAGGAAGTTAGGTCTGATTCCACTCCAGAAAAATAAGAAGGTTATCCAGTTAGACAAAATAGAAGTCAATGTGGTAGGAGAGCTTAAAAATATCCATGTATAGATTAGATCTGATCCAAGGATCCAAACTTATGTGGATATTCAAGTCACATATATCCCAGAAACCTATGGTATGCTCTTGAGCAGAGACCTAATGAAAAGTCTTGGTGGATATTTGTCTTTGGATTTCTCACACATGTGGCTGCCCTAGAAAGGGATAGCAACCTAGATCAGAATTGAAAGTGAGCCTAGGCTCAAACACATGATCACCAAGTATGATTCCCCTAATGAGGTAGCCTATTTTGAAACCGAGATAGGAGTTTACAAGCAGGAGGAAATCATGACCTTTTCAGTACTTCATTCTGATGACTCACCCCTTTTAGAGCAAAATGACCCAATGATTATTGTTAATTAGCAAGTCCTAATAATGAAATTACAACAGGATAGGCTGGTACTAGGAGAGAAGTTTGATATGTGGAGTCTGCTACTTCCTAACTGGTGTAGGGTTCATTACTAGAATCATTCTGAGTTAACTTGCCAACCCTATGTAGATATCTTAAAACATGTCTCCGGGGTAGAAAAAACTTGTGAATGTCAACCTTTCCTCCACTAATGAATTTCCATTTCAAGCAAAGGATGCAACCATCCTTACGAGATCTGGCCTTTCTCAAAGGGAGTTATCTCCTCAACTCGAGCAGACTCAGGTTCTGTGTTCTGAACTATAACTAGAAATTGAGAAATCTCAGTCTTTGCCAATTACACTTGCCCCAGAAACACTTCCAATTTCCAGGGCGTTGGTGACAAAGGTACTAAATCATGACCTGACTCAAGAGGAGGTTCAAGAATCACTTCCTGAACAAATTTTGAATTCAGGAGAATCTTCTGGTGAACCGTGCCCTCAGTTACTTTCAAATACTGATGATCAGCACCAGTCTGAGCTGCCATATACTTCTGCCAAGAAAAATACTGTAGGCCAGAAAAAGAAAGAGATCCCAGCCCCAGATCAATTATGGAGTCTGAAGTTTGATGGCTCTAATTCCAAATCAAGAAGTGGAGCAGGGGTGTAATTAACTAATCCAAAGGGGAAGACTTACTTTGCTTCCTATAGGCTATAGTTTGGTTGCACGAACAACATGGCAGAGTACGAAGCACTTGCTAGGGGCTTAATGTTTTCCCATCAGAAGAAGGTCACATCTCTTATGGTGATGGGGGACTCTGAAGTAATTATCAAACAGGTTTGCAGCCAATATACTTGTCATAATAAAAGATTGGTTGCTTACAGAAATAGAGTTTGGAATCTGATTGAGGACTTTGACGCTTTCAGAATTACTTTGATTCCTAGGGAACAAAATCATATTGCAGATGCTTTGGTAGTTACTGCTAGTACTTTGGAGCCTATGAAGGACTCCAAATTGAAAATATTTTCAGTTGAACTAGTTTCAATCCCAGCAGTCCATGATAATGTTCAGAATTTTCAGGTCTTCGATGACAACCAACACATACTCGCCTTCTTGGCAAGTTTAGATGTCTTCAAAGGGCAGATCATAGATGAATCGGCTAGAGATGAGGGAGAATGGGACCCTGAAGGTTGTGATATGGAAGTATTAATGAACTCAAAGAGTAATAGCATCCCCAAGGGGATGGGAGCCTTAGAAATAATATTTGATTCTGATTCTTGGGCTCAGGAGAGAGTGCCAACGCAAAGTGAAGGAGGCAAGTATGAATCTATTAATTTGGCCGGTTTGGGTCCCAAAAGAAATGTCCTTATAGGCAAGACCTACCCTAAGGAGATTAGAAATGAAATAATTAAGGTGTTAAAAGAATATATTACAACAATTTCCTGGGGTTATGAAGATTTGAAGACTTTTTACACCTTTGTGATCACACACACAATACCGTTGAAGCCAGAAGGAAAGCCCTTTCATCAAAGCAGTGCTTGTTCAATGCTTTGATCGAACCATTAATACAGAAGGAAGTGCAAAAAAATTTATCAGCAAGAATCATCTTCCTAGTAAGGCACTCCACATGGGTTACCAATCTAGTTCCAATACATAAGAAAAGTGGGGAGATCAGGCTATGTGTTGACTTTAGGAACCTAAACAAAGCCTCAGAGAAGGATAACTATCCACTTCCTTCTCTTGATGAGGTATTACAAACTTTCAATGGATCTCAAATGATGTCGTTCTTAGATGGCTATTCTAGGTATAACCAAGTTCTTATCAACCATGAGGACAGGATGAAGACTTCCTTCACTACAAAATGGGGAACATTTGTCTATCGACGCATGTCGTTTGGCCTCATTAACGCTAGAGCTACCTTTTAGCGTGCAATGGATGTGGTTTTTAAATATTTGATAGGTGAGTGTATTATTATATATGTGGATGACTTGACAATATTTTTTGAGAAGAGAAAGGATCATGTTGTTGATTTAGCAAAGGTCCTTAAGAGATGTATCAGCTATGGAGTATCTCTAAACCCCAAGAAATGTGTCTTTGGAGTTTCTGAAGGGAAATTTCTAGGGCATGTGATATCAAAAAGAGGGATATCCATAGATCCCAACAAAGTCGAGGCCATTTTGAAATTGATGATGCCAGGAAGTAAAAAGGAGATGAGGTCCTTCTTCGGGAGGATTAATTTTGTAAGGAAGTTCATAACAGGGTTTTTAGAAATTTTCAAACCCTCAACAAGATGATGAAGAAAGATGCTAAAATTGAATGGAGCAATGAGGTTAAATCTGCATTCTCGTAGATTAAGCAATCAATATCTAAGGCACTGGTCTTAACTAGCCCAAATTACCTAAAGCCCTTTTCTATGTATTCATTTGCATCTGATCATTCATGTGCAGCAGTCCTAACACAACGTAGAGGTGAAGGAGATGAAAGGCCAATTGCTTTCATGAGCTCGCCATTCAAGAATGCAGAAGTCAGGTACCCACCCTTGGAAAAATAGGCCTTTGCATTGGTATGAGTAGTAAAAAAATTTAGGCATTACATTCTGAGAAGCCAAGTTATTGCTATAGTGTCTGATCCAGCAATTAAGTCTCTCCTTATGCAAAGCGAATTAGGGGAAAGAAGAGGAAAATGGATGGCTATCCTACAAGAGTATGCTTTAGAGATCCATCCAATGAAACTTGTATGAGGACAAGGTTTATCAAAGGCCATGGTAGATGTTCACAAGACTATTACCTGTCAGCAATATACTATGCACTCATTCACCAAAGACCCATGGTATATTGACTTGATTTTCTTTCTTCTCAATAATAGATGCCCAGAAGGAATGAATGCTACCCAAAGGAGGGAACTGAGGATGAAGAGTTCTCATTACATGCTCAAAGGAGGGGCTCTATACAGAATAAATTATGAGGGGGTGTACCTGCAATGTCTGGATCAGCAAGAAGCCAAGCATGCCATGGCTGAATTCCATAGTAGGCATGGCATAGGACACGGATCAGCAGATTCTTTGGCCCATCAAATCCTCAGGTCAGGATATTATTGGCCCCATGTTTTCAGGGATGCACATCAACACATCAGGATATGTCATACATGTCAGACTTCTGCATCAAAGGAGCATAATCCAGTAATTCCTCTACAACCAGTATATGAGGTAAGACCATTTTCCCAATGGGCACTGGATTTGGTTGGGGTAATTAATCCTAATTCTTCTGCAGGACACAAATTCATTCTAAATGCTACAGACTATTGCACCCGTTGGACTGAGGCTCAACCATGCAAGAACAACACCATTGAGGTGGTTATCAAATTTCTTACTGAAAACATTGTTACCAAGTTTGGAGTGTCGTTCACCCTGGTATGTGACAATGGCCTTTCCTTTTCATCTGTTGAATTCATACAATGGGCTTACGAACATAAAATCATTTTGAAATATTCCTCGAACTATTATCCTTGGGGAAATGGTGTAGCAGAATCTACTAACAAGAACCTGATAGAAGTGCTAAATAAATTACTTGAAAGTAATCCTAGGGACTGGCATACCCAGTTAATATTTTCCTTATGGGAAAATCAAACCCGTATTAAGGTTGCTCTAGGAAATTCCCCTTTTAAATTAGTCTATGGCCAAGATCTGGTTTTCCCCATACACTTACAGATACCTGTTCTTAAGTTCATGCAGGATTTTTATACAAGAGATGACCAGATTGAGGTAAGATTAAATAACCTTTAAAACATGGAAGAACAGAGAGATGCTGCTCTACAGTAGTTTTTCAAGCATCAGGTTGTTTTCAAACGTTGGTTCGACACTGATACATTTTGATCAATTTTTCGACGATAGCCCGTCGAAATTTCGACAGCTATTTGTCACTGTTATTGCGTCAGAATTTTGACAGCATTTGAAACGTCAAAATTTTGGCCCAGCATCCAAATGTATCAGTGTGACAAAAGAGCTAAGATTAAGGCATTCAGAATCTCAAATCTAGTGTTGATGTGGGATAAGGCTAAGGAGAAAAAGGGTGATCACCAAAAATTTGATAGACTCTGGCTAGGTCCATATCAAGCAGCCAAGATCTTGGGTGAGAATGCTTTTTGTTTGACCACCTTGACGGGAGAACCTATTTTGTTGCCGGTCAATGGGCAGTTTCTCAAGCATTACTTCAGATCGTAAAGGTTTGAGTTTCTGAATTAATTGTATATATGTATTTTGTGTAATTACTGGTTCTTTGCTTTCGTTGGTTGTTTGTTTGTTGTTTCTTTCTTTCTCTTTGTTTCCTTTGTTGTTTTGTGTCTATTTTTGTTTTCTTCTTTGGGGATTCTCTTTTCTTTCCATCTTAAAATATTGGGGTTGTTATTCAAAGAATGTTGAAGGCACTAGGAGAGAAATTGGTTTAGGCATTTTTAGGCATATATTTCAAAAGATTTTGTTCTAAATCTCATGCCTTATGGTCATTTTAGCATGAGTTTGAAGGCTATTAGGAGTAAGGTATATTGTAGATAACCTCCTAAACTATCATTGAAATATGTCACAAAATAGATAAAATATCTGACTATAATGTGCCTATTCATCTCAAATTGATTATATCTTCGATTCAAGTGAAAATATGTTTCCCCAAAACTATCATAGGATCCACTATAGTTCTCAACCCACATCTCAGACTATAAATGTCTTTGTATTGAGAAGGTTTTTGAAAATAATTTTCACAAGTAAGGCCTGTAAAAGAAATAAGAAAAGAGAAGCACTAAAATAAAAGGAAAACTCAATACTAAATGGGTAATTCAAGTATCTCTATCAGGGCTATGGATGCCTGACTGGCAGTAGATCAATACTTTGAGAGAACTAGAGGTATCTCCTTCGGGGCTATGGACGCTTGACTGGTAGCGGAGCAATACCCAGGATTCCATTGTACGACAGCCGAAGGACTCAACCCATGTAGCCTAGATCATAGATATAGTTGTTTAGATGTGGAGAAAGCTCAAATAAAGAAGGATGCACCATAAGCATGCACACACTCAAATTCAAGCAGTAGTTTGTGGGTAAACCATTTTTCCCAGCCGAGTCGCCATTTGTTATGCCTTGCATAACCACCCCATTTTATTTTCTTTTGGAACAAAATGGGTCCCCCTTTTCTTTTGTTCTATTCACCTTTGGTTGTTTGGTTGGGTCTTAGGAGTTGTTTTTTTTTCTCCTAAGTTTATATTTTGCTCTGTCGGAGGCAGATCCGAAACCAAATCTAAATACGGAACTCTTTCAATGTTTCTAGTTAGGATATAGTTCTGACTCCGACTCCGCCTTATCTTTTGTTTCTCCTTTGTTTTGTTGGTTGTTTTCAACTAACACTTGGGTTGGTCTGTCCTCTTGTTTGTTGGTCATTTCCTTGTGTTTTCTTTGTTTTCTCACGCAGAAGAGGAATTGGGATTGGGACCAAAGTATGAAATTTCAAGTTTCCATATTGTGTCCCCATTTCGACTTCGTCTCTGCTCGTTTTCTTCCTCGTTTTCTTTTTTGTTTGGGTCGGGTCCGGTGTTTGCTCTGGTCCCGCTTCCCTTGTGCTTGTGTGTTTTGTTCTTTTCTTTTTGGTTGGGACCGGAGCCAAACCTGGAATCGAACTTTGAACTTTGAGAAGTTCCATTTTTGATTTTGTCTCCACCCCTGTCCTCTTGTGTTGTGCTTTGGTCGTTGTCCTTTTTTTGGGGTTGGATCCGGGGTTTGAAATTAAGTAAGGAACTTTGTGTGGGTTTCTTTGTCTTGTCTCCGACCCATATCTGCGTCCGCCTTACCTTTTGATGTTTTGTGGACTTGACTTAACTATCTGTTCACGTCGTTGGCTCCGTCCCCGAACTACCGCATTTATGGCATTAAATGCAGCCTGTTTGCACACGTGAATTAATGTTTAAAGGTTTAATCATGTTTAAACTGCCTCATTATCATTATTATTTGAATTTTTTAAGCAAACCATGGCCAAGGAAGTCTTGAAAGGATTGATTTGATCGCGGAAGCAAGTTGAGGAGCGAATCTTGGCTAAATTTTGGTCAGTCCTGAGGAGTGTTTTGAGGTAAGTTTCTTTGCTTTTCCACCTCTTGTTTGTTCTTTCCAGTGTGTTGTTTTGGCATATTCGCATGAGGTTTTTTATTCAGTGAATTTCTCCACTTCTTTGTTTTTGTGCTTTTCTTTTCTTGTTATGTTTGTTTGGTCCTTTCTTTTTCGTTTCCTTCTATTTTGGGTTTGTCTTTCGTTTGTCATTTTGTTTTGTTGTTTGTTCTATTGTCACTTTCATGATAGGTCTATTTTTTCATGCTCTGGTTTTGATTATTGTTTCAATTTTTGAGGTGTTTCCTTGCTTGGGTGATGAAATTCGTCTTGAAACCCTGTTCCTATTCTTCTTGCGTTGATTCTGTGTTGTATGTGTGGGATTCTCATTATGCCCTAGTTTTCAGAAATAGCGTGTCAAGTGAACTAGGGTTTTGCTCGACAACCAGAGAAAAATGACCTTTTCTAGGGTTTAAATGACCTTTTGTACAGAGGATTTGTTGGAGGATTAAATTATGCTATTCCTAGTTTCCTTTAAGCCCATGTGACCCAAGGTTTAAATTTTATATGACTGTACCTTTTTTAAAATACTCTTCGTTTGCTGGAATTATTCTGCTCCCATTCATTATGATGTGTCTTTATACCTTATCCTTGAGTGGAACCGGATACAGAGTGGAAGTTGAATTTGGGAACTAACAATTAGTTCTAGTTCGGTTCTCTTTCCGATCTCGCTTCCGACCCTGTTTTGGTTCTTATACAGTTTCAATACCGGCCCCGCCCCATGATAAGAAATATCTTTTATGCCTAATACTTCTACGGTTCTGCCTCCCATAAAGGAAGAGTTTATCTAAGTAAATATTATCTTAGAAGGATGGAGGAGGGATTATATGATTGACTAACCTAGATGTTTTGTTCATCTAATATAGGAAGTTGTTGCAGGAATCAAGAAATGTCAGAAGCATCAGATGACGCCTCTCAGAGAATCCAACCAAGTGAAACTTCATGGCAAGGAGTTAGACAGAAGAAGATCAAGGTGGAACAACTTTTGTATACCTTGAGATGTAAGAATAGGGAATTCTCCCTCACAGCTAGCAAAATTGATTCCAACTGGGCTGATGTTACTAACACCAATTTGGGCCCTTTTAACTATGAGCAATTGCATGAGGAGACATTCACCAAGGAGCAGGTCATAGGAAGGACAGAAAGGATTGTTCAATCCAGGTTGGCACAAGTTGCACTCTTCCCCCTATCTATCCAATGTTCGGAGTTGATTCTGGCAGCAGCTGGGGCATATAACCCTGCTACTAGGCAGTGTGTGGATGTAAAGGGTAATTTCATTATTGACTTCATGCCTCCAATGATCAAATTCATGTTTAATATACCTGATGCCAAAAATCCTAGGCAATTGAATGAGGCAGAGGCTTTGAAGCTTTGCAATGATAATAAGGGGAGGAATAGATTTCACATGAAAAAGAATTGGATGAGGGTGGAGAAGAAGTCTCTGACCAAGCTTCCAGACCAGCCTAAGAGGGAAGACTTTAGCAAAGAGATTGCAGATATAATCATGTTCCTTTCTAGGGTGTTTGGAAAAAGGGATGCTTCACTGTTTAAGGAATGGATGTTTCCTTTTATCCAAACTATTTTGGATGGGAGGCAACAATTTTCTTGGTCAATGATAGTATTGGACATCATTCACAATCAAATTATAAAAGTGAGAGAAACCAAGCATTTCTTTATGACCTCCTATGTAGTTTATGCAATTGTCTGAGTGGGGATTTTTCCTGTACTTCAAATAGTGGGTATATTGGGGGAAGCCAAAGGACAGAAGAGAGTGTGGTAATATTATAATCAGCTCACCTTGCAGGCATCAGAGCAACATTATAGAAGGGTAAATGATGCCTTTCTTTATGTCATTATTAAAAAACTTAATGGTGATGCAGGATATAGGCTTAGCAGGGAGGCAATGAATTTTGTGAATGAGTGGAGGTATTAGTTTATCCAATACCCCACATTCACCTATTTCAGGTTAGCAGGCTTTGATGGTCACCCCCATTTGCTACCTAGATGTTGTGGTGATAGGATCATTCTCATGGAGTTTATTTATCAACCCTTGTTTGTTAATTTTCATTTTGGCAACAAACACAAGACCGGTTGCCATAAGTTTCCAATGAGGCTGGGATTCTTTAGTTGTCCACACATTCAGGCAGCTAAGGTCGTTTGTGATGAATTAGTTTATTTAAATTTGGGCTTGTACATTGCAAGGAAGTACTATTACCCCAAGCACAAGTTGAGGGCTTTGCTTCCCAGTGTCTTTGATAAGCACTTTAATCTGTTGGAGGATTTTTGGGAGGACTTGCAGGATGAATATGACCTTAAGAAAAAGAATTATGAAAGGATACCTATCACACTTACGGTTGAGTTTGGGATAAAAGAAGACATTGCAAAAACATTGTCTGATGATGGGATAGTTTTGGAGCCCGGGTATGATGCAGACAAGATTGGTACTAAAGATCTTGATCCAATAGATTGGAATGATGAGGAGACAATTGACATAAAGAAAATTGCAAGACCGATGCTGGATAGGAGTATTAAATGGGTGAGTTTGAGGACTAATCAGGTTGAGGCTCAATCATCTAAGAAGAGGAAGGCTCCAGGTACCACCCAAGGATATAAAAGGGAAAAGAGAAGGATGGCACCTAAGGAACCTTTAGAGTTTATGCCTTCTAATACGCAAGAGGAGGTGGTTCCTCAAGACCTTCCAGAGGTGCAAGAAGATGAAACAATTGCGGAGGTGGGGGCTTCTACATCTGTTGCAGGGGAGGTATCTACTCAGCCCTCTGATACACAAGAATTAGGTCAAGAATCACCAAAGGGAGCCCTCCATGATGAAGCAGAGGTCTTAAAGAAAATGGAGGATGAAATTGAGATACATAATGTAGAAACAGATTCAGAAAAGACTCCATCTGATAAAGAGCATCATGTATTAACATCTTTTGATATGACAGATGATGCAGGGACCAAACACATATTGACTGAGGAAGATCAATGGAAACTCTTTGAAGATGCAAAAAGAGAAGTTGATGCCAAGGCACAAGCTGAGACATCAACTAAGCAACAAGAGGAGGAGACCAAGGCACAATCTGAATTGGCGGTCAAGCAGAAGGAGTTGGAAGATTAGGTCAAGGCTAATGAATTAGCTCAACAGCAACAACAAAAGGAGCAGGAGCTCAAGATACAAGAAGAGAGAGATAAGTTGATGATGCAGCAAAAGATTCATAACCTTGAAGAGGAAGAGGCTCAAAAAAAAAGAGAAAAAGAAGCTATTGAAGCTAAGCTCAAGGCACAAGAAGAGGCTTATAGGAAAAGGGAAGAGAAAGAACGTTTGAAAAGGGAAAGAGAGGCTATTGAGATTGTTGAATACGAAAAGAAGTCCAAGGAGGCATGGGCCTATTTTGAAGAGCTAAAGAAGCAACGGGATCAAATGTTAGAGAAACAGAAAGTGGAAGAGGAATGTTTAAAGCAGGAGCTGGAGGCTAAAAGGCTACAAGAGCAAAAGGATAAAGAGGAAGCAGAATGGTTAGCACAGGAAAAGGAAAAAAGTGATCAGCAAAATGTGTAGGAAGTTGATTCTCAACCGGGACTTACATTGTTACAACCTTTCTCTTCCACTACTGTTGCTTCTTCTTCAGCCCAGGAAGCCACTACTCCTATTGCTCCTACTTAAGAAAACAAGTTGTTCAACCACAGTCGTTGAATTGGGAGGAAATGATGAAAGAAATTGGGAAGGAGAAACCTAAAAAGAAGGCTCGGGTTCTTCACTCTACTAGGCTCACTGATGCTGGAGAAATTGTTGTTGAATGTGCCATACCCGTAATGGAGAAGAGTCGTGATGATATGCAAATCACTTATTATCAGTTGGGGGTAGTAAATTTGGGGAAGCCTACAAGAAACCAACAAATGAGTTTGATTGATATTGTGGCCTCTTTAACTAAATCCCAGATGATCAAAGATTAAAAAAAAAGGAAGGATGATCTTAAGGCTCAATTGGATCAGCTTCATAGGTTTTTAAAAGATGTTTCAAGTCCCATTTCCCAACAAGCTTCTCTTCCTAAATCCCCAGTTTTGTTAACAAAGAAGGAAGCAGATGATTTGGTACAAATGAAAAGCAAGGGAGGGATGATGGATAAATGGTTGGATAAGCTCAACCAGGAGGTTTATGATGTTCTTGTTGAGGGTTCTAAAATTCATAAGGCTGCTCTTGAATTGGAAGAGGATCAAGATCAGCAGGCCAAGGATCTGGATAAGCAAGATGATCAATACAAGGAATGTGTTAAAAGGCTTGAATATATTAGCAAAGTGCCCAAGTCCACATTGCTGGAATATTCAATTCTTGAGCATGGTAATGTAGATTTCGTGGAAAAAATTGTGAGCATCATAAGGTATAAGTCTAAAGTCCGAGAAATGAGCAAATATTTGAATCAATAGATGGTTGAATTAGAGGCAATTGTTGCCATTTTAATTAACCTAGATTCCTCAAACAAAGAAGGCATGTCTTTGGATAAACTAAGGGAGAGATGGAGGGGTAGGTTTGAGGAAATTATGCAAAAGGGAGATGATGGGGAGAATTTATTATTAGATCAGTTTATGTATATCAGTGAGGAGGTAAGAATTGCTAGAAGGGAGTTAATCAAGTTAAAGTAGATGCAAAGGTTGGTTTCTACAGAATTTGAAAGGATCAAATTTGAAGGTGATTGGTTAGATTGGCCGGATTCAGGTACTCTTCAACAAGTGTTCTTCAGTTATGATGATTAGATCCTTGAGCATTTAGTGCAAAAGTGAACTGACTCTTTTCACCATACTCAATATCTGCTTTTCTCCTCTTTTGTGGGTTTTGACATAAGCTCAACTCTAAGTTTGATCCGTCGGTTTCACTTTCTTCTTGGAATATCAAATTTCTTGTTAGCACAACAGAGTTATTAGCCTTGGAACAAGAGTTCATGAGTCCACTTTTGTGTTTATTTCCAGTTCCATTAATTGTGGATCTTGATTGATAATTGAGAAACTATTGCATGTAGCACCCTATATGTATTATTAGGTTCTACTTTGTAAAGGTCAACTAATTGAAGGAAGATTAGCCAGCTGATGATAGAAAATAGAGATTAGATCTAGGATTTCTATTTTTTAGGAGAGATACTCTTAAAGTTTAGTAAAACTTGGTTATTTTATAGTTTTTCATACATTTTCATGTTATGGTTTTAAAGTTTGGATCTATTTTGATAAGGTTAATGGTACATGATCAATCCATACGCCAGTGATTTTTGTTGTGCTTAATTGTTTCTTATTTGATGAAAGTCAATAGAAGGAAGTGGATTCAAGATTATATCATTGGATTATTTGTGGATGAAGTTGTTATCGTATTCATTTGATCTGTGTTTTAGATGATGAGTGAGTGATTTTTTTGAAGCAAGTTTAGTGAATGTTAATGGTATTTGAATTAGCATTATGGATGTATGCAGTAGCATAGTTTACTCTATGGATTGCATCTTGCTAATAGTTGTGGATAGGTGGGATAAACACTCATTATTGATATGCATGTCTGGATATGTAAGAATTTTACTCATGTTTATTTGATTTGACGCTCTGATTCATCTTTTTTCTTTTATTTAAACCCCCCCCAATGTAGAATAATTGATGCTATGCAGTCATGTTCCTTGTTACCAGCAAAGGCCCCTTGAATATTATAGTTATATCAACCACTGAGTGATATCAATATAATTGAGAACCAATTACCAGGACCTTGGGAGTTAGGTCACCATTTTTTATCTTTCTCTTTCAAGACAAATAGAATAATAATATTTTTTTAATGTTGTTGTGTTGCTTTGACCCTCACCAATAAGCTAACTGCAACAATACCCAAATGAAAGTTTTGATCCCAAATTTTGTCACTAGACCAAAACTGACCTACTATTATGGCCTCTATTAAATTGATGCACATATGCAAAAATTGATTCTCTTAAGATTAAAACTTTCAAGGTTTGCTTCAAATATTCCCTAGGTATAACAATAAATCACGAGGTGCATAGGAACCTACTCACAAATTCTAAACTATTGGGTAAAGATTTGTTCATTTTAATGAGTATGTTTGAATAATTTGCTAAATCCAAAAGGATATTCGTAGAGGTAAATTTAAATAATTTTTTCATTATAACTAGTGATATACACATATGATAAACCAGCTACAATAGTACCCAAATAAAAAAAATTGATCTCAAACTTTGTCACTAGACCAAAATTTAACTATTGTTATGACCTCTATTAAATTGATGCACATATGCAAAACATCATTCTTTCAAGATGAACACTTTCAAGGTTTGCTTCAAATATTCCCTATGTATAATAATAAATCATGAGGTATATATGAACCGACTCATTAATTCTAAACTATTGGTTAAAGATTTGTTTGTTTTGAGAAGTATGATTGAATCATTTGTTTCAAAGACATGTGCCCATCCAACGGGTAATAGAGACAATTTATCATTAGGGAGAACAAGTTGAAACCACAAGCAATAATGAGTTATTGCATTTACATATACCAAACATGTGATATCAATAACAAAGCATGCTTAATAATCCCAAATACAACTACATAAATCCATGTATAATATGGAAGAGACCATTACAAGGCTTGCAATGCATTAGAATGTTTTCACCTTCATCAAATCCAATATTACACTCGTGCAAGCAAATATGGCAAGGAAAAAACCCTAGCTAAAGCTAAGAGATTCCTCTAAAAATTTACAAACTATCAATGAAGACATTTCATTACAAATAACACTTGCAAATGTAACCTCCTTATGATTACACAGACATACATCTCCACAAATAGGTTAAACTAGCATCATTTGAAACCCTAGATTGAACTCAACACTCGTAGGAGTTTGTGGGTACAAAAAAAATCAACCCTTACAATGAAGAAGGGACTCGTATTTATATTATTTTGAAGTCACACCCTCATCAACACATAGGAATTAAAAGGATATCTAGAGTTTCAAAACCACCCACCACATTAATGGTGATCCATATGATTGACAGCTAGGAGCTACCATGAGAACCATTGAGAGCTAAACTTTCAACCACCACATTAATGGATGCTATAGTTACCTTTATTTTTCAATCATTGGAAGTACATTTGAGATGAATAGTTGTTTATGAGGAAAAATATTTTTCGAGTAATTGCAATGTTAAATCAAATCAACAATGGTGATCTCAATGATGTTGGGAGGTAGGTGGGAGTGAACAGTGAAAAATATAGGAGTTTCAAATATTTGGGGATCAAGGGCTTGGGATACCTCATGACCCATACCACTATCGAGGAGTTAGGGATTGAGAATCAAGGATAGAAAGGAATTCATCTCTTAAGGCATGCAAATAAGAATGAATATGTGATGAAATGCAAGAGCACAATCAACTACATCAAACTCAACTTGACAGCAATACAATCAATTTTTTTTTGTCCTTTCAATTAGGACTCAATCTTCCTTCACAAAACTTTTGAATCAAAACCATAAAATTGAGAATAAGGAATATAAAAACTTGAATTTTCCTCAAAAGACCTTAAATAAAATCAAATTACTGAATCATAACCAATTCCAAACTTAAACAACTCAAGCTTGAGAACTTACACAATAGAGTGTCTCAAAATCAACTATTAGGCCTTTTAAGGCCACATAAACAAGTAACTCCAACTTCTCAAGCCCATTTTCCTTTTCCAAAGGCATCAAAATATGTAAAAATACTTGTACAACCATATTAGGCCATTCTCCAAACTTTATTCAAGACATTTTATCAAATACCAATTCAAAACCTTCAATTTATGTCTCAAAGATGACTACAACTTTGTCCAGACAGGACAGACATTAAAATATCTCCAAAAACTTATAGATATACCAATCCCTATCTTGAAATGGATTCACCTAATCCCAAACACCTCTACAAAACAAAAACAACACATGAAGGACTTAAAACCACAAGCAAAATTCAATAAGACTCCACTATTCACTGTTTTTACCAAATTTTCCATAATTTGCAAACCTAAGACATCATGGTTTCGGCCCAAAATCCATACCAATGACTCTGCAACTTGGAGATCTTTTAAAACACGTCAAAAAATTATTACACGTCAATTTTGAGGATATTTCATTAGCTAGAAATTGAGAAACACAATTTACTTTACACTCTGTTACCCTAAACCAGGGTTTTATGTAGTGTTTTCTTAATAACTTTCTTAAAACTGGATGAATTTACATGAAACAAAATGGAACAATAAGTAGATTCACAGGGCTATTATTTCCAATGGAGGAGGATTGGATTCAAGCACAATAAGTGGCCATACAATGGCCTAATAACCAAGAAAATGCAAAAAATTGTATTTATCATTGAAAACTTCATGCATACATTCAATTCCCAACCTTCCTTGAAGTTGGTGAAGCCTCAAAATGCCTTAAATAACCAATCTAAATGCCTCAAACCAACTTTACAACTACTTGACTGTTCATATTCCCTCTTTTACAATTTGTTGCATTTTTGCATTATTGTAATGACAACAATTTGTCAATCTTTGCAACTTTTCATTTTATGCCCACATGATTCTAAAATAACTATTTAAGACCTATTACAAACTAAATGTGGCCATTTAGGCATTATTTCAACATGAAACCAACTAGACTAAATCAAAAAGCTAAAATTGCCTCATGGAGGCATGATCTCACAAGGGTGCACCTGCACTAGTATGAACCAACAACCACAATAAGATAACATGGTGAAAAATGTTAGGGATTTCCATCTGAGGATACTTCATATGTTGTACCATATTAGAGATATTCTCGCATCTCCAAATCAGAAAAAGTGTATAGAAGAAAACATCAAAAGTTGAGGATCGAGGATACCAAGGAAAAGGTACCTGGGTTAAGGGATGTTGAAACTCCAACTTCGAAAGGTAACTCAATGCAAATAATCAAGGACTCAAAGTTCAGATGAAAGGTATGCAAGGAAAAGTCCAAAAACTCCAACAAAGGCAAAGGAAAAGACTAGGGGTTGGATGAAATGGATGTTGAGAATGAAAAATCCAAAATATGACATGAAAAAAAGGATGAAGGCGAGGAACAATTGAAAGGTATGTTGAGAGGGGAAAGTTTGATATCCCGCTATAGAAAAAGGAACAAGGAATAGTTTGGCAAAAAGGCATGCCTTAAAGTGAAGTTCTAAACCCTAACATAAGCACAATCCTTAGAAGTTTGAACAACGAAACTGTTGCATTAGAATTTTTGAGGCCCTTTGCAACTTCGAACACATGACAAACACATGGAGGATGAGGGAGAGAAACACTTAAGCAATATTGACACATGGAGACCCATAAAAAGATTTCTTTGATCAATTATATGTGATAGGAAAAATGAAGCGTAAGTGCACAAAGGGGCTACGACTCAAACAAAATTTGGCATTTTCAAATTGATTCCTAATAGACTTGTCTACTATAGTCTTGATTGTCTCTAGATAGATCTTTTATCCTTCCCAGGAAATCAAAAATCCCAACCATACAAGCTTCTCGTGAATGTGAACCTCTTCAAAATAGTTAGCAATTTTACACACTTAAATCATCCCAATACATGTTATAGATGCATTAAATATTCTTCTTTGATCTTATTCATAATTAGTATACCCTCTATATATACCACTACAAATTTACACAAAGATGGCTTCAACAATTCATTCATCAATATTATAAGGCCTATAGGCATTGGTTAGCCCAAATGACATGATGAACCATTCACACAAAATACTTCCTTTGTCTGAGAAATTATTTTCTATTCACCTTCTCTTATTCAAATATGATTGACTCTCTCAAAACCAATCTTAGTGAAATATTTTGCATCTCATATAATCTATCGATTCATCAATCATTGGTGATGGAAATCAAGACTTAATTTGTCACATCCCCAAAAATACTAGATTTTATTTTTGTGTTGAACACATAATGTCCCAATGTAAGTGTATGAACAATGTAAATGTGTATTATCTACCTAACTAAAATAAATGGATGATGTTACATTGTCTCACCCTATACAACCCAAACTTATCAAACTTATAGGAAAATTCTAATTTTAGTAATATAATTGGTAAGTAGATATCTAATCTAGAGCAAGATAACTTTGGAATCTAGTATAATACTGAAAGTTGGAGTTACATTAAACCTATAATTTGTTGTAGGCTATGGCTCATGTTACACCCCGTTGTGTTACTAATTATTTAATTTTACCTAGTTGGGTGAAAATATTTTAAAAGAGTGTATTTATGCTTTATGTGTTTTGGAAATATGAAGAGTAAATGATTTAATTTGTAGTGATGAAATGTCTTGATTATGAAAATATATGATGCAAGTGAATGTATATTTTTCAGCTAATTACTATTGCAAAGTGCAAAGTTGGATGCAGGAAACTATCAAGCCTCCTGTAGAAAGGGGAAGTATCACTCAGGGAGAAGAACTTGGTATGGTAACCTTTGATAAAAGACCTAAATTGAGCTCACACACACACACACTTCTAGTTTGGTCAAGTTATGATAATAGTTGGGAAATAGTAAGTTATCTTTAGTCTTGCTTGTGTTTATATTTGTGAATGTTCTTGCTTAGGAGTCTAAGTATTGGGTCACTTTGAGATGTGTGAGATCTTCTTTGTGTGTTTATATTTTATCGATGGAATATATATACATAAAATGTATATGTATGTGTCAACGGAAACTCATACACAATCAAATACATGCATAAGTATACATAGATAAACATATCTATGCATGCTCATGTACGGATTACCCATATGCATGGGAATATCATTTGAACAAGGAGACATATATATAAATATATATATATATGTAACGCCCTGCCACGCAACCCTAGGGAAAGTTGCAATTTACTAAACAAATGAACTATTTTTTTTTGAATAAGAACAATTAACATACAAGTTCACTAACCATTTCCAACCAATCCCCTAAGGTTGCGAGACTGTGTTACTTAAACCAAACACGGAACATGAATTAAAACCATACCATATAATTACTTAACAAATAAAGTTCACATACATTCCATTCATAATAAATTTACATCCAAGGATATGAGATACCGCTCGATTCCAATAATATAATTTACAACATGATTACAACACTCATTTCCCGAATGAGATAAACCAATAAGCATGATTCATATACAAATTCCACCTCGATAACAAATGAGGGGCAATAAAGTTACAAGATCAACAGAATGAATAAAGCATGACAAGAAACTGGATCCCACTAGCTCTCCAACTGGAAATCTTGTCTGCACGAACAAAAGGCCGACCCAACGGAAAAAGGTGCATGTTCCACCCAACCATGTGATACCCGAAGGATCACCTCCCGTGCTAGGAGATAGTAACAAGGATTCCTAGGCAAGACATTCGACCTCTAGACATAGGCTACACAAAGTTGATACGAAATAAATACAAGTGCCACATCACATGACTGAACGATCATACGCACAACATCTAGTACGACTCTCACACCACTGACATAGGTCACATTGCTTCCAGACATAAAATAGATCAAGAATGTCACAAAGATCAAGAACAAACTGTTGACTTAGGAAGAGTGTCATCGCATAGCTCGTCAAGGGATCTCCTCTGGGAATCTTCCTAGGCTCCGGCCCCCACCATGGGTTATCCTGGTGGCCTCTACCGAATCCTGGCACCCATGCTCACTCATGCGGAATCAAATACCTCTCGTGAAGACAAGATAGATGACCTTGCCATTCCAGGCCTTCCCGTCTCATCCCAAGTCTAGACAAGCCCTTGGTCCATGAGCGAGGCATAATTAATCTTGTTTAATTTTTGATGCAACCTAAGCTTCTAAAAGTTTATTTAGTTATCACTGAATTAACCAACTTGCAAAGAGTTTCCCTGACACCACTTTGTGTGTCGGCCCCCATTGCAAGCCACTCCTCTAAGACAACACACACGGTGAAAACCATAATAGGTAACTAGATAATACGACCTTTCCAATCCAAGGAGGTAACAAATCAAGGATACTCACTCCAAACACTGGAGGCAACATGGTCAAAACCCTCTCCAAACACTGGAGGCAACAAGGTCAAACCCTCTCCAAACACTGGAGGAAACAAAAGTACAAACCCACTCCAAACACTGGAGGAAACCAAATTGCAAAACCCACTCCTTCCAAAGGAGGCACAAATTACATAACCCTCTCCTAATCCCAAGGAGGCACACACCATCCCTGTTCGTGAAAACCAGGTGAAACAACAGGGTGTAACTATATGCAATTTCCACGACATATCAAAAGTTGACTAACATAACAACAACCCATACCAATAAACGAACCCCTATCTGGAAGACTTCCAAAACATTTACTCTAATTCCACAACATCGAGGATGAACCTTATAACACTACAAGCATTTCAGGCAATTAAATAAACTAATGTTCGGATTTCCTAAATCTAGTCAATCACAGTTTTCATTTCTTGCAATTATCCAAACAAATATACCAATTTCATTTCACGACATGGAAATATTTAAAAACCAATCATTTTACTCTAAGTTTCACAACCATATTCCAAAATCAAAACATTTTAATAAATAACGTCATCAGATTAAAATTAACTCAATCATTAATTCTAAGTCTCACAATCATATACTATAATTATACCACTTGATTAATAAAACATTTAGATCAAATAAATTTGTCTTTATTTCAACTCTGCATTAAATAAATCAACTAAATCTCATCTCTACTTGAATACAATTATATTCCAAAACAAATATACTTAATAGTATATATTTAAATATTTAAATCACCTTGCCGACATTAAAGAATTTAAACCAATAATATAATTCTACTTGATCAATCTACAATTAATCAAAAATCACTATTTTAAATAGAAACATTTGATTATTCATCAGTTCCATTTCCGCTTATACAAATGAGATAATCATTTCAAAGTTCCTATTTTAAATATTAAAACATCATTTAAACATATGCCTCTAAAACATTATTTTTATATTCTAAGATCTCTTGATTATCCCTAATAATCAAAATTGAAATTTATAAATAAAGATATTTGCTTATAAAATCAACTTTTCCAATAGTCATTAAATTATCTAATGTTCACATGGCACCATTAAGGAATTAAATTTAATATTTAAACTCTATTTGCTAAGTCATGGATAAGGATTTAAAATAATCCTTTTAAATATCATTGTTTATTAAAATGACAATCCTATTTCAACTATATTAATGCTATAATTATTTTTTAAAATAATTCCTATTTAAAATAATTAAACATCATTTAAATGCCTCAATTAAAAAAATATTATCATTATAATCCAATTAATTAAAATTTAATACCTTATTATTCAACTAAATTAATCAATTAAAACTCATTTATGCCAACTACAATCTACATTAAATATTTATACATAAAAGTATATTTCCAATGTATCTACCATGATATATTTATTTATTTAAAATTCACATTGATATTCCCCATTTAACAAAACTAAATAATTTATTAATTATTATTTAAATATTAAAATAATATTAAATATATATTTATATACATATAACATATATATATATAATATATATATATAATATAATATATATAATATAATATATATATTATATTTATAGTACATATATATATTATCATATAATATTTATATAATATTAAAATAATATTAAAAACGAATTTACATTTTTCATGAAAGAAATCAAATTTTCTTTCTAACCAAATGAAGCCATAATTAGGGCACACACTGCCCTGCCTCCCCATGGTCAGCGGGCCTGTGTGCTCCGCACACAGTCCATCCCCCACGGGCGGCAGGACTGTGTGCTTGGCACACAATGTCCGCCTCCCACTGGCGGCGGGGTTGTGTGCTTCGCACACAATTCGTCCCCCATGGGGCGCGGCGGCGGTGGCGATTGGGTAGCGGTGGGGGTGGCTTCCATGCCTCCCCACCACAACCAAAACAAAAAATAAAATTTTATTTTTCTCTATTACATTTTTAATACAAACGAAATTTTGTTTCCCCTATTCTGGTAAAACAAATCAGAATGAAAAATAACAGGGGAAGAAGAAAAACATTTTCTTTTGAATAGAGAAATTTTCAATAAACACTTCCAGCTTAGATTGAGCAAAAGAGCAATACAATTTTTGCAAAAAAAACCCAAATAAATTTGCCCAAACAAAGGGTTTAAAATTTCAATTTGGAATGGAGATTTATTTTGGGTTTTCACTCTATTTTTCCATTTTTTGATTCTAGTTTTGGTTTTCATTTCCAGATTTCCACAAGTTTGCAAGTTTTCAAAACAATTTCTCATGGTTTCATTGGATTTAAACAACATTTCAAAGATTTTCTAAATAGCATAATGAGGGTTTAATCTATTTTCAAAATGAAACAAAGCAAGAACAAAGAGGAACCTGATTTTTCCTCCAAAGCTTGAAGCCTTCAACAATGGTGTTTTCCAATTCCTCCTTGAATCCAACTCCAGCAAGGGTTTTAATTTCCTTCACAAATCCAAGCCAAGCCACCAACAAACTCTCCACACAAGAATTGAAAAACCATCCCCCCCAAAATGAAAATAAAATGCTAAAATAGAGTTTTCCCCAAATTTGGCCAAACCCTAAAAATCCCACTCACTAAGTTTATTTTTAAAACATTTTAAATATATTTCTATTTTTCAAATTTAAAACAAATTTTTATTTTCTAACTCAAACTTCATGCACTTTTCAAAATCCACTAAAATAAAAGAATACAAATTTTGCCAAGAATTACTTTGTCAATAATTTTCAAAAGTGAAATAAAACACATTTTCATTTATTCATTTATTTATTTTAATTTATCTCCAACTATCCAAATATGATTTATATTTATATTTTAATTAAATCTTAATATCCAATAATTGCCCAAAACAACTATCACATTTAATAAATCACCCTTAATCTAATTAATCAATAAACTCAATATAATTTTATTAATTAAATCAAATCAATCAATAATATAAATGGCGTTTCAACATTGCAAATAAATACATTTAAACATCAATTTACTACGCAAGCCATTTAATAACCTCTATAATTTGCAATTAAATAAATACTCAAGATGCAAAGGACCGAATTAAAACAACCAACCCGACAACCACTCGACAACACGCTATGACTAGGGTGACGACTTGGCACGGAAAACCTAGCTACTATCTCCCAATCGATTACCGTTGGTCAATGGACACACTCAGACCTGTGAAGCCAGGTGGAGTCGATGTCATGTACCTGTCGACCTGCAACAAAGAGCACATCGAACGTGCATATATATATAATATGATCAAACACACCGTGAAGAGGAAATCTCAAAATCGTAGGGCGCTCGCAAGCAAGCGATACAATCCCGTCCCCTTCACCAATACAATATCACTAACTGACGCATCTAACATCAATGATATGATCACAGCATAAAACATCATTAAATCAAATATCTTCTAAGTTAATCCAAAGCATGCCATAACGATAACATCAGAATAAGGTAACATCACATCAAAATATAACATTCGCATTGTTAAACTATTGCAATCAAAAGTAACCAAGTTCCAAAGTCACAGCATAATCATACGCAATCATCACAAGGAAAACACTGTCGATCCAAACATCCAAAATGGAGGGGTCTTACAATATACATACCATGTATATGTGTCGATCGATATGATTGTGAATATATGTGTTTAAATTTAAGGTGTGATATATATGTATGTATAGAATATAAGAATATACATACATACATATACATATATATATATAAACTTACGTGTATGTATTGACGAAAAGGATACGTCCATACTAGTATGTTAATATATATATATACATATATACACGCGCATACATCAATATGTGAATGTGTAATTATATATCGAATAATGTGTTATATAAACTTGTGTATTGAGATATATATACATATATACATATCAACGTATAACATTAGGTATATATATATACATTATATATATGATAATGTTTTCCATAGCGCAAAATTATTTAACCAGTGCATAGCATTTAAAACATAGCTTATTTTAAGTATTGTGTGCAACATAGTAATAAAGGGAATGGCGCTAAGATGAAGCAGTGCATACATTAATAAGTGATGCTTAAAACATTTAAAGTGTTGTATTATGAAATATGGAGAACACCATATAAAAGTGCTTAGTATCCAATGCTTTTCAATGTGTAAATATAGCTGTCAAGACTTTGTCAAAATCAAAACAACAGTAAATGTTCATGCACGGGAAGTATTGACCAAGTCAAACAGCCCACAACAACCCTTGTAATAAGGTGTGAATAGCATAATGTGGCGCCAACTAAGAATGGCATGAATCAATTAGAATTATATCTTACAAATATGAATTTCCAGAATGTGAAGCATTTTGAATCATGTAGAAATGGCAAGTATGCAGCTGGCCAAGTAAGTCAACCTGTAGGAAGCAATTGCCTTGCATTTCTGATTATCTTTCTTTCTGTCTCTATTAGTATCGACTCATTCACCATGACTATGTATGTGTTTACTATGCAATGCATTTAGTTTTCACCTTTTTCTTTTAATTGTTGAGTCAAACCTCTTGAGCTGGGAAGTGTCATTCTTGATGACCTGTTTCTAGCCTTTAGTTGTTGATCTTTGTGTATAAATAGAGGTTCTCTCAACCACAATAGGGACGCATAATTTTTGCATACTTGTGATTTTTTTGAGTGGTTATAAACTAAATTTTTGAGTTGAATAATATTTGAGAGTTGTGAATGGAATTTGAGTGAGATTGTTAGAAGATTAATCTTTACTTGGTTTAAAGGTTATTCTTTAATTGTAATTATTTATTAACTTGTAAGAATATTCCAAAGGAATCCCTACAAGACTTTGTCTTTTTATCCTTTTAATTCCTTTATTAAGGAATATTTGTAGCCACCTCCTTAAGAGGCTTTTGACAACTTGCACACACATAGATGAATAGCGGCATTCATTGAGTTGGGAGTTATTTTCTAATTCTAACTCCTCTTCTCACCTCTATATATTGAGGTGTCTCTCCTCTCATTCTTCATTCAAGCAAGCAAGCTTAAGGCTTAAGTGTTCTCTCTCTCTCTCTCTCTCTCTCTCTCTCTCTCTCTCTCTCTCTCTCTCTCTCTTTGTACCATTCTTAGGCATTTTTCCTCTATTCATAATATTGGGGTGTTCTCTTGTTTTTTCCCTTTATCATTTTTTTTTCTTTTCTTGATGGTGGTGGTGCTTGGTTTGGCTACTCTCTCTTTGGTAATATTTTTCCTTCAAACAATGCTCATTGATTAGTTCTTTCCTTTCTCAATTTATATTTCCTTTCATGGTATCAAAGCCTTGGTATTACTAATCTTTATGAGCTACATTGTTGAAGGTTTACCAAGTTTTAAAGGAACACCATTGGAAGCACTTTAGGGAAGAGGAGAAAGCCAAAAGTCTAATCTTGCTTCTTGTTTAAGAGTTTTTTATTTTTTTAACCTATTTTTATTGTACAAGAATTATAGTTTTCTATTGTTTCATATTTCAAATAATTTGTTCTTAAATCTTTTGGATTTAGTGCAAGTTTTTTAAAAAACCCAATAAGGGTTTATTTTATTTTCTAAATTTCAATTCAATTTTTTTAATCCTTTGTGCAGGTTATATTATCTAAAGTTTTCTAAATTTTTTACAATATTAATTTAAATCTGAAAAAAAAAATCATTATTTTTTGTATGTTGTATTCAAATTTGCATGTACAATTTTTATTTAGAAAATCCTATTTTTTTGAATATATAGAATATCTGTTTTGTTTTAAAAAAAACAAATTTTTTTTACTCTACCCCTAATAAATTTAATAAAAAAATCTTAATAAATTTATTTAAAAAATTTAAGGATTACATAATTTTTTTAAAGTATTAATAAAAAATACTTAAAATCTGCCTTTTATATATATATAAAAAAAAAAGTGATTTTAAAGAGCTTTCCCTCCCTCCCGTAACTTTAAATATTGCTTTCCCTTTTATTTAGATTTTTCCTTTTGAAATGCATTTTTAAAAAATAAGTTTTTCAAAGTAAAAGTTTTTTAATTTCCAATTTTCATATGTAAGTTTAAAAGGAAAGAATCTTTTACGTTTAGAAAGGTCCGCTTTTTTAGTCCTTACTTTTATAAGGCGGGGAATTAATGTTATCGCCTCAATCTTGCATATTAAAATTGTGCTTTGGGAATGGCGCCCGAAAAATAAAGATATAGTTTTGCTAATGTTCCGGGGAATATTTAGAAAAAACAATTTTATTTTATTTTGCAATTTTGTGATTGGCAGTTGTAATTTTCCTCGTGGTTTTGGCAATTTCTGAATTTTTTTAATAATAATTATTGTAGGGAGCTTTGATATTGGAAATATTTCATGAGTTCGTTGATATAGTTGTGTGTTGGCATGGACTCTTTGTGGGGATATGTGGGGTCTTAAGCAGTACATTTGCATTTACTATTTGCATCTTCTCATTTATTGTGACCATAATGAAGTGCAGTCGTCATTAGTGGGTTATGGTGTGAAGTTTTAGGTATGTCGTGCAAAGTGGTATTTGCGTTGTTATTTGCTCAGGTTGTTTGATGAGGCTGAGATTTGTGTATGTTGGGAGGGTTTTCATCCACGGTGTTGGAAGCGAGAAAGGTGGCGTAGGTAAATTACTCTATCTTTTATGCTTTGATTTTTTTGTTTGTCTGTTGGTTTGCTCGGATTGTTCGATGAGGGTGAAATCGGTGCCTTTTGAGAGGGTTTATGTCTACGATTTTGGAATTGAAAAACGAAGCGTTTGTAAGTTCCTATATCTTTTTAATTTCTACTGAGTGCACTCATGCATTGCAACTGCACTTGAATTTATTAAGTGAAAATGAAAATTAGGTGTAAGTAAATGGAAAATGTCTGGGAATAAAATCATTAAATTTGTGTATGTTGAAAGGGATTATAGTGTTTTACAATGTCATTTTATAGTGGTTTACATATTTGCATTTCATGGGTCAATGTCTATTGTTTGTTGTTGTTTGCATTTTGTGTGTTTATGTCTATTTTTGGCTATTCTTTATGGATTAGTGTTTGTTGTCGGGTTAGATACTTAGTTGCATATCAATTCATTCAATGAAGATGAGAATAGTTCATGTTTTGAATATTTCTTGGTTTTGAAGTTTTAATTATGTTGAGCAAAGTATTATTTGTGTTGTTTGCCCATTTGTTCAGGTTGTTTTTGTGAGTGTAAATATGGGTTAGCCTTTCTTGTTCAGTCCTTTGCAATCATGGGTTGATTTTATGGGTTGTTGTCTGTTGTCGAGTTAAATACTTAACAATATAATTCGTTAATGTGGATTTCTCTGCTACCCATGATTAAGAATGGAAGTAGCTAGTTGCACTTCAATCTATTGGGTGAAAATGAGAATTGTTTGTATTTGAAGTATTTCTTGGGCTTGAAGTTTAAATTGTGTTGACCAAAGTGTTATTTTTGTTGTTCTCATTTGTTGAGGTTGTTTTTTAGAGTGTATTTATGGGTTATTCTTTCTTGTTGAATGATGGACTTACCATGATAGTGTGCTTGTCCTAATTAAGAATGAAAGTAATATTTGCTCGTCATGCATGCACTGCAATTGCACTTGAATTTATTTGATGAAAATGAAAATTAGGTCTAAGTAATTGGAAAATGTCTAGGTGTAAAATGATTAAGTTTGTGTTTGTTGAGAGGGTTTATGTCTATTGTATTGGGAGTGAAAGACGAGGCGTTTTTAAGCTCGTATGTCTTTTACAGTGTCGTTTTGTAGTTTTTTACACGTTTGTATTTTATGGGTTAATGTCTATCGTTTGTTGTTGTTTGCATTTTTTGAACGCATGCATTGCATTGCAATTGCACTTGAAGTTATTAAGTAGTAATGAAAATTAGGTCAAAGCAATTGGAATATATTTGGGTATAAATCATTAAATTTGTGTCTGCTAAAATGAAGCATTTGTAAGTTGGTATGTCTTTTATAGTGTTGTTTTATAGTGGTTTACATGTTTGCATTTTATGGGTTAATATGAGGTCTTTGGTGTATGCATTTTGTGTGTTAATGTCTATTATTCACTATTGTTGATTGTTTGTATGGTTAGTGTTTGTTGTTGAGTTAAATACTTAACACCGTAATTCATTAATGTAGGGTTATGCCTAATGTTTGCACGCATGCACTGCAACTGCATTTTAATTTGTTAAATGGCAATGAAAATTAGGTCTAGGTAATTGGAAAATGTCTGGGTATAAAATCGTTTGCTCTGTTTCTATTGAAAGGATGTCAATCGTGTGGGAGCGAAAAACAAGGTGTTTTTAATCTAGTATGTCTTTTACAATGTCCGTTTGTAGTGCTTTACATGTTTGCATTTTATGGGTGAATGTGTATTGTTTTTTGTTGGTTGTATTATGTGTGTTGATGACTATTCTTCAGTATGGTTGATTGCTTTTATGGGTTGTTCTCTATTGTTGAGCTGAATAATTAACAATGTAATTTATTAATGTCCATTGGTTTGCTAGCCATGGTTAGGAATGAAAGTAATATTTTTGATACATGTAATTCATTAGTGTCGACTGCTTTGGTAGTCATTGTTAAGAATGGAAATAATATTTTTTGTTGCACGCATGAATTGCAACCGTTTTTGAGCTTATTAAATGGAAATGAAAATTAGGTATAAGTAATTAGTAAATGTGTGTGTATCAAATCATTGAGATTGTTCCTGTTGAGAGGGTCTATGCCAATTGTAAATGGGGGCGGAGAATGAGGCGTTTGAAATTTTGTATGTCTTTTGTAGTGTCGTTTTATTTTATGGAATATGTTTTAAAGTGTTGTTTTATAGTTCTTTACATCTGTGCATTTTGGTTGGTTTATGGAATATGTTTGTTTGTGCATATGCATGGCAGTTGTAGTGAAAACTATCAAATGAAAATGAGAAATAGGTCTAGAAAGATGCAAAATGTGTTGGTGTAGAATGAGTTTGTTGATTTTCAATGTTTTGTTCACTTTGAAAATATTATAGTTTGCTTTTTGCAAGCGATCAATTTCTGTTTGCATATTCTTTTATTCAATTTCATTTTTTGATCATCTATTTAGTCTAATTTTCGCTCTGCGAATGGCACCGGAAAAATATACTATTTGTGTGTTATGATTTATACCAAGTAGACTGAACTGTAGTTGTCATTAGTGGCTTATGATATGAAGTTTTAAGTCTTTCTATAACATTTTCATGAAGAGGCCAATTAATTTGGATTTGAAAAATACAAAATCATGATGAAAATGTCAAAATCCAATGAGGAAATTGAAAAAACATATATGTACAAAGAATATATGTGTGTGTGTGTGTGTGTGTATACGCATATATATAATAGTATGTACAAATATGTATATATATATATATATAATATGTATATATTTTGCATCTACGTAGGGTTGATTTTCATTTGTTGCGTATAGATTTAAGTGCAGTTTCCATTGATGGATTATGGTGTCTACTTTTAAGGATCTGAAGAAAAAGGCTATTTAGGTTGTTTACTGCATATATATATATATATATTGTGTGTGTGTGTGTGTGTTTATGTGTGTGTGTGTATACATATATATGAGTATATATATGTAAATGTGTTTATATATATGTACATGTGTGTATATATGTGTGTTTGTATGCATTCATATTCATTTTCTGAGATTGTTTGATGAGAGTGGAATTTGTGTGTCCTAAGAGTGTTTATATATGTTATGTTGGCGTTGACAAATGGTGCTCTTGCAAAAAAAATTGCCTTTTTTGCAATGATTTAATCGTTTGATGTTTTAGTCTTGGTGTCATGTGGCATAGATGTTTTAATGCCAAATGTCTCGAAATGAAGCTTAGACTATTTTTTTTGCAATGTGTATTATTTCAATTCAAGTGAATTGTCTGCACATGAAACAGTGATAGACATTGGAAGATGTCTATTTGTATATGATATAACTAATATATGATTGATGTTTCAAACAATGCATGTCATGAATGTTTTTTACAGATAAGACTTCTTCCAATGGTGTCTATTTGGAACTATTAAAATCAAGTTTGTGTTTTTTCCCAAAATTGCCTAGTCATTGACATATGGTGTGTTGTTTGTTGGCTCTTTGTATTTTGCAATTACAATTTGTAGTTGAGAGCAATGTAGCATAGAAAACAATTTTATTGTGATGATCTCTTGCTATGCATGTGTCATTGGTGCAAAAAAAAATTGTGGGCATGTGGAGTTTCCAATAGTGGGTCACATGTTGTGTGCATATGATCACATTTTCAATTTTAATTAGCAGATGTTGATTTGTGGTGAATAGATTGAAATGAAATTCCCATTAATGGATTATGGTGTTAAGTTTCATGCATGTCAAGGAAAAATGATATATATATATGGGTAGTGATTTCATGAGAAAGAGATCTAGAGAGAGGCCATGAGAGTGAAAATGAGTGTATAGTCAAGGAGATGATGGAATATATGTGTGAATAAAAAAGGAAAGCTCAAGTCCTTGGATGTAAAGAAAATAAATATTTGAGGAATAAAATATTTATTTATATTTATTATTCAAATAGTTTTAAATGGGTGTGTTTGGGTACACATAGTGTATGTCTTTATTATTATAGAAACTATTATAGGTGGGTGGTAGTATTATAGTGTAGGTTGGCATAGGTTGTGATAAGGTTAGCCCTCATTTAATTTTAAATAGCTATGCATGAGGATCCTACACAAATGTGAGTGGGGTATAGCTTGGGTTACTAACTAGTTGTCATAAGAAAATAAAAGAGAGAACCAAGATATTAAAATACTAGTTAGTTGGTAGCAAAGAAGAAGGAATCCAAGTGATTAGACAAAGGGGTCATGACAATGAATAGTAGGTGAAAAAAGATGCAAAACATGGAGGTTGAATAGAGATAGTGCTAAATATATATACATAAATGCATATGCATACATACCTATATGTATTTTTTTATATGTATGCATGTGTGTACATATGTGCACAGAAACACATACATATGTGCAAGTATATATATGGGTATGTATATATACATATATATTTGCATTTGTATATATATGTGTGTGTGTGTGTGTATATATATATATGTATGTATGTATTTCTATATATACATATATATATGTATATATGTGTGTCTATATATGTGTGTGCTCTGCATTTTGCGTTTACTGGGATCTATTTTTCTATTTATTCTAAATAGATTCAAGTGCAGTTGTTAATGCATAATGGTGTCGAGTTTTGGGTCTGCTAAGCAAAAGATTGTTTGTATTGTATCCTACATGTATATATGTACGAATGTATATATAGCTATATTTAGCTACATATATATATTTGTATGTACATATATACGCATGTGTAGATATGTATATATAAAGGTATGGATACATACATGTATATATGTGCCTACATGTATGTGCATATGCATATATATAACTCTACACACATACACTTACACATGTGTATATATATACATATCTATATATGAATGTATTAACATATATATATACATTCTTCCCTGAGTGGATGTTTATACAAATATATGTGTGTATGCATGTATATATATATGTGTGTGTGTGTGTGTGATGCAAGAGCATCCAGTGGTGTAAGGGCAATCTTGCATCACCCAAAAATAGTTAAATTTCAAGTTTCTCAGTTTTTAGATGTTTTTATATTTTTGGATACCCTTTTTGTCATAATGAAATTCCCAATTTATGGTTTTTATTTTCTATTCACAGGTGGAAAGATATTGCAGTTTAGATTTCCATATTTACTTTTCGAAAATCTTCGAGTTAGATTTGAGGCACTTAAGGAGTTCCTGGATCAATGAAACTTTCCAAAATTGGCATAGCATATTTTGAGCACGTTATTGACTTCCAGACCTTTCCAACGGTTCAAATGGTTCGCGAATCGGAGTCCCGGATCAAAAGTTATGGCCCAGGAAGTTGGCTCACTTTCTAGAAGATAC